>JAMZAV010003791.1:0-61325 GCA_024449915.1 Sweltsa coloradensis
AAAAACACCGAAGGTAAAAACCCCGAAAGTGTAGAACGCCGAACGTATAAAGCCACGAAAGTGAAAATTCACGAAAGTGCAGAACGCCGAAAGTGTGTTTTATCGAATTTTCGGCGTTTTGCACTTTCGGGATAATGCACTTTCGGGGTTTTGATATAGACCCTTTACTTGGAAAAGCGCAATTAAAAAGTAAGTAGCAAACATTATTTTCTTATGTCTAGGGTCTTTTCTTCTCTGTGCTTCATCATTTTTAAATATTTTACGTAAACAATATTTATATTTCAATATGATATAAGATTGGAATTTAGAAGCGGTGTATGAGCAGGTTATAGTGGGGTAAAAAAAAATCTTAAGCAATTCTCATTGCCCTGATAGTCTGGTGGGTACAAGGAAAATAGTGCTAAAACGTGGCTATTTGTGATACAAGCAAGCCGTTTTGAACACGTGTTTTATTTGTAAATTAAAGCATTTTTTTTCCGCAGTTCATTGTTTGCAGGTGATGTGGGGGGCGTGTGGGGGGTAAATGCCAAAAGGGGGTGTAACATTTTTTTTAAATAAATTGGTGGTCTATTTTTACGGTTCGAATGTCATTTCCACATATTTTTGGAACGGAAAATCGAATAAAAAACATTTCAAATTCGTAAGTCCAACCATTTGGGTTCCATGGGCGCCATATTGGAAATTGCCCCCAAATACAATGTTGATACCCAAAGCATGTAAATATGGCATGCTTGGTATCAATTTCCACTAAATCGTACTCCCCAAACACGCTGGTAGCACTTTAATTGTAATAGAACAAACGAAACTCTCAGAACCCCGCCATTTTGGTTATTGGGGGTACCGGTATAGGCACCAATTTGACCCTAAGCACGTAAATATGGCATGATAAATTGGTATCAAATTCCACTAAATCGTACTCCCTGAACACGCAGGTACCACTAAAATTGTGATTAAACAAACTAAACTCTCAGAATTCAGAGTTAAGTTTGTTTTATCACAATTTTAGTGGTACCTGCGTGTTCAGGGAGTACGATTTAGTGGAATTTGATACCAAGCATGCCATATTTACATGCTTTGGGTATCAACATTGTATTTGGGGGCAATTTCCAATATGGCGGCCATGGAACCCAAACGGTTGGACTAACGAATTTGAAATGTTTTTTATTCGATTTGCCGTCCCAAAAATATGTGAAAATGACATTCGAACCGTAAAAATAGACCACCAATTTATTTTTAAAAAAATGTTACACCCCCTTTTTGAATTTACCCCCCACACGCCCCCCACATCACCTGCAAACAATGAACTGCGGAAAAAAATGCTTTAATTTACAAATAAAACACGTGTGCAAAACGGCTTGCTTGTATCACAAATAGCCACGTTTTTACTCCTACCCACCGGACTATGACTAACGAGCATAGGGCCTGAGACCACCGACTGTCTGAGATTGGTTTTGCCCTTAGAACAGCGGTGCACGAGACGACGAACTTTAGCTCTTCATTTTTGACCTTCGGACGGGAGTGTTCTTTCCCAGGCGATATGGTACCTACTGGCCGACCGGAGATCATTAATAAAGAAGTGATGTATTCGGCTAGGCTAGACCACAAACTAAGGGTAGCTGGAGAGTTGGCGCTAGAAAATGCCGTGTTGCGAGAGCGCGTCTACAACCAGGGAAGACGATATGTCCAATTGGGCGTGTTGAGTGATGCAAGCAAAGGCATTTCGGCAGGGTTAGCAAAGAAGCGAGATGGTCCTTGGGTCATTAGTGACAAAATGAACAAGAACGTTTACAGACTAGCAGACCCTACCACCGGAAGAGGGATGGGCACGTGCAATGTGGACCAACTAACTGCTTTTACTCCGACTCCGCTGTGGGGGGTGGGGATGGTACAGCGGATGTGCCCCGCACCCACTGGACAAGCAGAGTCACCTGACACCTCGTCCTTGTCTGAGCACGGTTACCACTTACGATCGCGGGATAAACACCCCCTGAAGAGGCGGGATACTTAGTTGACTGATGCGTTGGGATGTTCAGGCCAATCACGCATGTTGAGCCCAGTCAGTGACGCATCACGTACCACGAAGCACGTCAATTTACAGTATAGCCAAGCCTTATAATGACTAGTGAGTGGTCAGTGAAACACATAGATTTCGGGAGTAACGTGCGAGGCCGAGGGCGGGGGCGGAACGCTTCGAGGGGACGCCGACCGGGAAGCGGTGCTTTCCTGTCGCGAGAATTGGCCAGTAGGCCTGGTTACCGCGGAAGGGTACAGTTTTCTATCAGAGGCCGAAGGCCGGAGGTCACGGGTACATCGATAGGCGAGCCACGCCCCGTAGACCCGCGCCTTCCACCGAGGGCCGACGCGTCGGCGGGCGTCGCGAGACGTACAAGGGCGGCGAGGACGGGCATGTCAACTGCGTCGACACAGACTTTACCACCTGTAACTAGAGTTAGTGTCGGATGTCAGTACGACCCGCGGGATTTTACTACGGAGGCCAGACCGTCTACAGAGGCCACCATCGAGCTTGACGTCGAAGACAGAGAGGTAGGGCCGACTTTTGATGCGGATTTTGGTGACTGGAGTGGCCGTCCACCGACGCCGGGACGGGGCTGGTTATACGACTAGGGGGTGGGCCGTGTTGCCAAGAGTTTTTTTTTCTGTTGTTTGGTCGCCCATAGAAAACATAATTAAAATCTGAAGTCGCGGTTTAAGTAGGGGCAGACCCAGGCAGGAGATGGGTGACAGTTAATTGTGTAAATATTTGGAGGTGTGAACTGTTGTAAATATTAATTGAGTTCAAGTTTGTAACCTAGCAATAGATTAATTTGTAGTTTATATATGAGAGCCATCGAATCGTGCATATGGTGCAGAAACAGTGAAAATTTACCAGACATGCACATCAGGACAAGCTTTATATTATTTTGTCAAGGTCAAGATTTATAAAAAATCAGGCAATATCAATTCATTTTTGTTTCTTTTCCCAATTAAAGGTTTAGACAATGTGTTAAAGAGGCAACACAGGTAAGACATAATATTGACTCCCTAGCCCAATCCAAAGCATGGCGTTCTCCGTGGTATGTTTCCCAAACGAAGAAAGGTTGATGTTGTGCCATCGAGTTGGTACCGGACTCAAGATAAAAAATGTTATTGGCCAATAGAGTCGACGACGACAACGGTTTTTAACACCATGGTTTCAAAATCGAACGAAACCTGGGAAAAACTTCTTGGCGTACGACGCAAAACTCCCGTGTGTAAGCGGTTAGTCAATTTATTATTAAGATAAATACTTTGTGCAGCTTGATGAATTTCTATATGAATTTAGAATGCTATTAGTAGGTGGTGTATTTTTCATGTCAATTAATAAAACCGAAATAACACCGCTAAATGGTAATGAGTTTAAAGATGGTGGTAATTTTTTGTTAATTCTTTAACATGGCACTGCCAAGCTGGGACAACGGTTCTGCCAACAGAGTTCGCATCGAGCGAGGTTTGGTATCATAGCAGCCGTCAACCTGATGTTATTGTTGTTTAGCACTGCACTGCATTGCAGCAGGGAAATCCCAAGGGTTGCACATGGGACCTCTAATTCAAGACAAGTAAGGTAATGTTGTTTTAGGGCACTCAACAGTAGAGTTATCAGTGCCCATTTCAAGTGTATTGGAATCTTCCAAATTTTCTTTTTCCATAATTGTGGATTACCACCAGGATGCCAAAAAAAGTTTGAAAATGACGATGGTGTTGCTGATGCTACCAGCTGCCGATATCGAAGTCAAAATCCTTGAACATAACCTCCGCAAAGAAAATCACAACTTTATTGCATACATCCGTCGTTATTGGTTGAATGTGGTAGGGCTTAATAAAATGTCCGTGCACAACAAAAAAGCGAACCAATAACAACCTTCTTCCTTGATCATTGATTCTTCATTGATTAGCTTGAGTCTCTCTTGATCTGACACACTAAACGATATCCAAAATCAGAAATATTTCTAAACTATTTCTAAACAGAGTCAGCTACTCAGGTTACAACCTTTTACACAAATCATATTGACAAAATAACAAACAAATGCATGAAAAGAACATACATATTACGTAAACTAAGACAATTCCTAAATCCTTATGAATGCAAACATTTTTACACGACCTGCATAAGACCGATTCTCGAATACTGTCCGACTATAATAAGCTCGGTGACTAAGTATAACCTAAACAAATTGGAGCTAACCCAAAACCGGGCTTTGCATATATTCAAGGGTGGTCTCAAACTATCAGAAGTTCGTAAACAGTATTTTATACCCTCAATGCAATCGCGTCTCGATTTCCTCACAATTGTTAGGGCATACGACATGATCAACGCCCCCCCTAACATAAGATATCCAGCGTTACACACATATTCAACCGGCAAAGTCAATCTGCGCTCTCGCACTAACAATAGTCTCTTTGTACCTAGAGTAAATAAAGAAAAAACTGGAAAAAGATCTTTAAAATACAGGCTACCAATCATCTGGAATAAGTTACCAGCGGCACTTAGGACCGAAAAGAGAAAATCTATGTTTAAGAAGGATGTGGAGTACATGACGTATGAGTTTTGAAATATGTGGCCTTGTGCATCCTTAATATTGTAATTAGTTATTATTCTGTAAAAGTCTACCAATTTTTTTCTACCAATTTTACAGTTCCTACTTTTAGATTAGTCCCTAAGTGTATAATAATTATATTATTATTACTACTATTATTATTCTTAGTATTATTGTAAAATATAGATTACGTTACATGTTTTAAATATTCTATTCTTGAATATAACACTATCATATATTTAATTACCGTAATACACAATGTCTGCTTTTTTATATAAGTTACTCCAGATGTATGGAAATTGGAAATTATGTAGGTATGTCAACCTGTTCTTATACTCTATATTCACTATTGTATATGTATTGGTTATGTAGCTGCAATAAGCAAGCATTACTCTGCAATATGTTTTAGTCATAAGTAGTATTAGTAAGGGCATTAAGCATTGAATGTAATATTTTACAAAATTTATGTAAAGCTATGCTTTAAAGAAACCCTAAAAAAAAAAAAAAGGTAAATTAAAAAAGCAAAAACTCGAGTCTCTGGGGCGCGGGTCGGGATACGTCTAGTGAGGGAGCAAAGTATTTTGGTAAAGACCCGGAGACCGAGGTGCGTGAGATCGAACATATCTCTCGAAGGGAAGTGTTCGATCGCATCCACGACACAAAGCGGAAAAGCGCGCATGGTCCGGACCTGCTGAAGCGGCACCATCTGGGAATCCCCGGTGCCGCTGACGGTCTTTACAAGATATTCACCCTCATGGACATCCTGGAGTTCTATCCTGCGTGCTGGAAACTAAATCGAACTACCCTGATCCCGAAGCCTGACAAAGACCTGGACTAAGCTAAGAACTGGCGTCCTATTACTATAGGTTCGCTGTCAGGGCGCATTTACTCTGGTATCCTCGACCAGAAACTGCCAGCCCTGATAACATTCCACTCAAGCCAAAGAGGTTTCACCTCAGGCAACGGATGTTATCGTAATATAACTGGACAGCCTCATGAGTCACGCGAAAAAGGAGAAGGGGAGTACGATAATCCAAACCGATATCTCCAAAGCATTCAACACCATTCCTGACTGGGCTATAGAGCGTGCACTAGAGACCAAGGGTTAGGGCGTCAATACTATCCAGACAATATCTCGGATGTACGATGGCATAACAACGGCCATCAAATGCGGAGAGAAAACAGTGAATATCGCGATAAAAAGGGGTGTGAAGCAGGGAGACCCGCTAAGCCCCCTGATATTCAATTGCATTATACCGACAGTGTTGGCTAGGGCGCTTAGCGCTCGACTCTGATTCGGGAGGTCCCGGGTTCGAATCCCGTCGAGACCGGCAATCCTGACTGAAGGTTTTTTCCGAGGTTTTCCTCAGTCGTTAAGGCGAATGCAAGGGATTGAGTCCTCTTAAACAGCCCTCGGACATCCCTTCACAATTTCCTCTCCGCACATACCTAGTTCACCTGAAGAGGGGCTAATTGCACCCTATAACAGGTTTCCCACGATGATAAAAAAAAACTGCATTATGGACCCGATCCTAGCGGCCATTGAAACCCTGGGAGTTGGCGTCAAAAACGCTGATGAGGAGATCTCTGTGCTGGCCTTCGCAGACGACCTAGTGCTCACGGCCGCGACCGCGGACGGAGCACACGAGCAATTACAGCTGCTCGACCTTTTCCTGAGTGATCTTGGTATGACACTGGATGTTGCTAAATGCAAAGTGCACCAAATCATTGCCGGAAGAGGTACATGGTACGTCGGCCAGCCAAAGATTATCCTGAGAGAGACCGAAGTGGAGCAACTCACAGAGTCCAAGGGTAACAAATACCTGGGAATGGGCTGGACATCCTTTGCGGGATTAGAGGGTGTAGAATGCACAAAGACCATGCAAGAGGCAGTAAAAAGATTGGAGAAAGCGAAACTCAAGCCCTGTCAAAAGGTCCACATATGGCAACAGTACATGGAGCCCCACTTCTTGTACTCGTTGACCATGGGCCGAGAGTCCATCAGCACCTTAGAGGGGGCTGACAGGTGCTTGAGGAACGCGATTAAACGTATCCTACATCTGCCCGATTCTACACCCAACGGTCTTTTCTACGCGAAGGTAAAAGATGGAGGCCTAGGAATACACGAACTGGCAAGGATGGTTGAGCGGAGCAGACTCAAAGGCATAAGTGACATCTATGCAGACAAAGATAAGAAGGGTCATAGCTTCTTAAACAAATCAGGATTCTTCCTGAGAGGACGCTCCCTCGCCGCCAAGCTACAAGTGTCCTGGCCGATATCAAAACCTGAATTAAATCTCCTTAAGGAGAAGCAAACCGAATTCCAACGGAAAGAATGGGAAAACATGCTGAGCCTGGTCAGTGAGTGGGGAGCTTCCGAGGGGACAGCATTGGGAACAGTTGGATTTTTATTGATTGGATATTGCTTTACGTCTCATATTTATGCAACTTGGCTAATCGAGACGAAGGGAGGGACGTAAGGGATGACGCGGGGGGACAAGGGTGGACAGGCCTGTGCTGGTCAGAACCAGCCACAAGCATATGGGGAGGGCAGTGGTACCCCCACGTCGTGGTCGTCTCCGTCTGTGTCATCAGTCCGTGTTGTCTTTATCGTCGCCGTCGGGGAGGTAGTCAAAGGGAAGAAGATGCCCGACGACGACCCAGAGCTCGCCATTAGTTTCAGGGAGTGAAACTCCCCTATTCACGGGCCAAACCGCGAGAAGGTGTCGAGTTGGAATTTGAAGGCCCGGGAACAGTTGGATCCGATGCAACGGCCAAAGGTTGCTGGGTGATAATCGCAAGATAAACGCACTGCTCATGCGGGCGAACATGACGCCCACCCGAGTAACCTTATACCATTCCGGCCGCAAAGGATCCAACGTCACTTGCCGCAGATGCGGAGAAGTAAGTGACAAAACTGAAACACTGGGCCACGTCCTTGGAGGTTGTACCTTCACACAAAAGCGAGTAATCAGTAGACATAACCGCGCCAGAGATACAATTCTCCAGCAGGTCTTGTCAAAGGACAACGCAACGATCGGTTTCAAAGAACAGGTCTGGGCTGACGGACCTGGGGTATTGAAACCGGACTTAGTGTTCCTAACATCAACTAAAACTGCTTACATCGTGGACGTGACAGTGCGTTTCGAGAACAGTGATTGGGAGTACAAGGGAATAAAGGATAAATGCGACAAGTACCAACGCATAATAGAGGAGATAAAGAGCGAAATAGGGGCAGAGGAAGTCGTCCTCGTACCCCCCGTACCTCGACGCAGGGTTGGTTAACGGTGCTGGGCCTAACCAGGGGGGAGATGCTCACCGTAGTGATGAACATTCTCAGGACCTCCTTGGAGATCACTGCCGACTTTTTCGACGGCTAAAAAAGCGTCTCCCCCAACAACAAACACTACAAACAAACACTTAAAACTCCGCTCACTAACAACTGAGTGGAGTAACCGGAGGGACTTGAATCGATGACCTTGTCCCCCCGTTGTGAAAAGGGTTGACCCAACACCCTCGAAGGGAAATAACTCTAAATTCCGTAAAGGAATTAAGGGTAGATGACAAACAAAGGCGAACGAAGCATCGCCTGGCACAGGCCCTACCTGCGGGATGCGGGGAAGAATCTGGTAGCGATACCAGGTAGCCTGTAGCCAAATGCCTCGTCATCTAATTAGTGACGCGCATGAATGGATTAACGAGATTCCTACTGTTGGATTTTTTTTTTGCTCCTATTTGTTGGATTTTGGTGTTTTTTGTTTGGTTGGATAACATTTGTATTTACTGAATAACTCACAGCCTTCTAGAGAGCTTTTTCTGCCAAATTGGCAATGCTTTATTTGTGGAGGTTATGTTTACATGTGTATTTGTAGAAGTGCCCAACTCTGGTATTTTTCTAATACTTCTTCCAAGAAATAAAGGATTTTTTTTAAAAACTATATAGTTCGTAATACGGATGATGTACATCCAAATCTTTTGTTTCTATCTTCAAAATTACTTGTGTAATGTGAGTTGAAACTTTTATGGGGTTACTTTGGACAGTACCTAATTACGAAGAAGCTTGTCAAACAAAAGCATTTTCGAAACTGTAATGAAGGCAGGTCTACTTACTTAGTTACATGTATTACAATGAGGCCTACATATAGACCTAGGTCTGACCTTATAATTAAGTAATATTTCAGTTTCCATAAGCACGTTTCATTACATAGGTTAGTCCTAGGCTGTATCAAGCGGAAAAAGCGTGTAAATGTTCTTCCGGGAAAAAGTGTAACGGCGATGGATTTGGAAGCGAATGAAGTTGATGATAGTCAGAAAGAAACAGTTAAAAGAAGCAAAAGGTTGCACTACAAGATGTGCCTCCTAATGATCTCCCTGTAGCTCGTGGCACAATTAACTCTTGCGAAGCTGGCAGCTCTTGTCTCGCTGGAAGCAATGGTGCTAATGAGCGGTACACAACTGGTGCTTACAAAGCTGGGGACTGGATCGTTGCTCAGTACTCAACTGGCAAAGATATCAAGAGCTTGCTGGGCAGATAATAATGATCAATGACGATGGAACACTTGAAGTAGCCTAAGGCACATTGCAGAAAACCGCTTTTGCTGGGCAGATACCGACGATATCGATAATGTTTACGAGTCTCAAATTTTCCGCAGACTCAGCCAGTCTTCTATACACAAAAAAAAATTAAATCAGCATCATTTTCCCAAATTAGTTTCCAACTCTAAAAATGCACTAACCATTCAGACATGGTTTTTTTAGTACAATTTAATATCCTCTTAATGCCTTGCCTATACCTGTAATTGTTTTCTTTAAAAAACACATTAACTTACAAATTGTGGCTTAACTCTGGTTCTATTTAACCGATTTGAATAAATTTTAAAGTGGTATTATCTTCAAATGTTCAGTGAAGTTTGACATTACATATCAAAGACATAAATTCATTTAAAAATAACTATTTGGTTGATATAAATCAAGAGCCCGAACTGTTCTATCACCAATTTTATGTACAGCATTAAGATGAGTACTTGTGTGTCAATTGTGTTTTAACATGTCAAGTATCCTTGAGGTGACAATACCTGTTTTATACATTTACATGAGACTTTGTTAACATGTCAAGTTAGGGGACGTCATTATGGAATTACGACTTCCTTTTGTCAATATCATTTGTTTCAACAATTGTTCCAGCTACATAGGACTTTGTTGACATTTAACTTCCTTCAGATGATGTGTAATTACGAGAGTGAGCCAGGCCACCCTCGGCTATGTATTTTCACAGATAATGTATTTACAAATCCTACAGTTCGAGTCGAAACGTGCATTGTTTAAACAATACATCTGTCTTCCACGAACTAGGGGATGCTATCACGTGATTCAATGTAACCAATAACTATGCTTGTTTCAATCAGCCAATAAGAAACAAGCTTCGTTACTGCATGTATCCGAGCTACCAAAAAGGCATTGTAAGGTGGGCTCGGGGCTCTTACCAGAGGAACCGTTCTTAGAGAGAGTTCCTCTAGTACAATTTCGTTTGTCTACACCATTGTATCACACTGTGCTTTCAATATATTATACTTACTTAGCATTACCCTGCGTATTTGACTTCCAAGTTATTAACCTGTAGAATCCCTCAAATCTAAATATTAAATTTTATAACGGCGACGATTACAACAGTGTAGTGTAAATTTGGCAAATAGCATCAAGTGAACTTAAAGAATCCGAGCACACTAAATTGGAGTCCTTACTATCAAGAGCAAACAGGAGGCTTTGTAGAATTGCAAACAGTTCTGCATTGTAGACGCTGTAAGTGGAATGGAGTTTAAAGTTGAAGTTGTTGCTCTCCGTTGTAGTGTTTATTGAAAAAAAAAAAGAACAATAATCTGTAGTTGTGAATTGTCCCTAGAAATTTATTAGCCTATAGGCAGGCATACCGTATTCATAAGGACAACATATATTAACAGCACACCAGCACAGTTGCATTATTCTAAGACGTCCGACACCAGTGTAGATGGCGGACAAAAGGTGCGGGTCGGCGAGGTCATATCGATGTTACGTGATGACATTAGCACATGAACACCAAGATGTGTTTGATTTAAATAATCCTCTTATTTATTATTTATTATTATTTATTATTATTTATTATTATTAGTATTATTTATTTATTTTTTTATTTATTTTATTCTTGTTTGTTAAAATTGCAACAAGAAACGGCGTCGACGCTAGCAAATATCTTGCTAAAACACTCAAAATCTGTGGAAATCTTGTGCCGCGAAGAGCCTTGATGAAGCACGTGAAACTAACTAATTTAGCACATGCAGTTGGTTCTCCCATAAGTGCTCCCTGCACAGGGAAGGGAAATGACTCACTGAGCAGTTTTTGAGGGCGGGCGGCAGGTCGTTCCATTGGTTAACTACCCGGAAAGAAAAAGCACGTCGGCCGAGCAGTCCTTTGGCCGGAGGGGGTTGGAGGCGGGGGTGCCTATTATCGTCGCCTCTCAACACGCGGCCCTGGATGATGCGCGCGCACACGTCAAAATCAGTGGCGCCACTGAGGCATCTTTTAAAAAACACCAGATCGGTGTACTGCAGGTGCATGGTCATTGGCATAACCTGCATCTGGTCACAGGGTGGGGGGAGGTTACGGCCATGTATGAAATGCAGCGCCCTTCTCTGCACCCTCTCAAGCTTTGTAGTGTTCTCGATGGTAGTTGGGTGCCAGGCGGGAAGGCCGAAAGTCATGGAGGGCTTGACTAGCGACAGGTAGGCCATCCTCTTGACGCGGGGCGTGCAGCCGTGCAGGTTGCGGGCCGCGAAACCCAGCACCTGGAACGCCTTGGTGCGCACGATGTCGGTGTGCACGTTCCATCGGAGGTCGCTTGTGATGTGAACGCCGAGGAGGCGCTGCTTGTCGACGTACTCGAGTGGGACACCATCGATGGTGTACATGAAGTAAAGTGGGGTGCGAGCGCGCGTAATGTCCATCATCTTGCACTTGAGGGCGTTGAGCGACATGCCATTTTCGTCGCACCAGATCTGAATGTCGTCTAGGTCTGCTTGGAGGGCGTCTGCATCCTCTTGGGTGCCCACGATACAGTACAGGGTGACGTCATCAGCGTACTGGAGCATTTGGATCCTTGCCGAGGTAGGGAGGTCGGCTACGAAGACGTTAAATAGCAGGGGGCCGAGCACACTGCCCTGGATGACGCCCGAGGGCACGTCCCGGAATTCTGAGCGCTCGCCGTTGAACTGGACGAACTGTGTGCGGCCGACCAGGAAACTCTCAAACCACCTAAGCAAATTGCCCTTAATGCCATAATGCTCGAGCTTGGATAGTAGACGCAAGTGTGGCACTTTATCGAACGCTTTAGACCAATCGAGAAAGACACAGTGAATGTGAGCTCCGCTACGCTCGTCCAGTGCCGCCGTCCATGAGTCAATGGCGCCGTCGAGGAGAGTGGTGCACGAACGGCGCTGTCGAAAGCCGTGCTGCGCCGCAGGGATGACGTTTTGGCTCTCAAGGAACTTGCTCGTCCGGTCTCGCACAAAACGTTCCATCGTCTTACCGACCAGTGAGGTGATGCTGATTGGCCTGTAGTTCTTTATGTCTTCAGTAATTTAAACTAGTTTTATAAATAAGATGAATAACTATATACAACAACAAAAAACAGCACAGAAACACGCACCACTATAGTGTGTCAAGCCTATAATCTCGCACCAAACAGAAGCAAGCACAGACCAAACATAAACTGCACAACCTGTGCGAAGGCGTTTTTATCTAGTAGTAACTTACTACAATTGTGATTGGATTAATGTAAGTACATGTAGGAGTATTTGTGCCAAGTTTGGCGCCAAATCAAACATGGACGTACTGGAAGCCGTAAGCCCAGCTGGGATGTAACCTGACAAATTACTTATTTAAAGCGGTGTTGTTGAGGGATAACCTCAACCAATCCATCATTAGGGCTACTGATTACCCTGGCAAGGCGGTCATCACAAAAGTCAGAAGAAGGCATGAAGAATTGCAAAAGAAGATACTAAAATTGGAAAAAATGAAGGCAGACCCGACGTTGCGTGATTTTCCACCACGGGAACCTGTAAGCATTATCAATTTTAACAAAACTAAAACCTATCTAGCTCTTGCATTTGGATGTTGTCTAAAGGCCTTCAACAACAACCAGTCATAGCTACTTGTACTGTGGAGGCACAACAAGAATAGACCAAAGAACGGACACAAAACACGTCCGCCTGCAACAAGAACAACCGACCGACTGCAAGGCGAGCCGCGAGGCAGCCAGGCTCTCTCTCTCTGCCGAGTACAGGTGGCAGTCAAAAGGTGCGGGGCGGCGAGGTCATATCGATGCTGCACATAAAATGCGTAGGAACTTTTTAAAATTGCATTGATGACACTAGCACATGAGCTTCAAGGTGTGTAATTAATTAGTCGCGGCAGTTTCTATATGTGCAGTGAGGTTCATCGTGAAAATACTATATTGTCGCATAAATTGACTTATCAATGGTTTTTACTGTTATTATGTAGCTAACTGAAATTAACACAGTGCATTTTAGGTGCAAAGCACGCCACAAATAACATTTGAAGAAGATTGCTTAAATCGATTGACAATTGCGGCAATTCATATTGTACTCCAAATTTATCGAGCAAAATAAATCGTCGGATTGTGAGCACGGAATGTGATACCGCTCAGTCTTAAGTGATAGCCTTATCGGTAGGCTAGTACATTAATTAGGCCCCAGTCCTACTTTGTAGCTAAGCCTATAGGCCCAAATGCCACATGGCCATAAGGTACAGGTACAGTTAAATAAATTAGATTTCAAGCTTTGAAAGACCATGTTCTTTTTATTTATAGCCTACCTACTACTCACAGACTAGATCTGCTCCTAGGGTCTAAACTTCATAACATGTTGTAAACCCAATGTTTTTATTTACATCAGGCTACATTTCTAGACAACTTCATTCTTCCAAGAGTTGATTTGTATTTATAGCAGTGTGGAAAATTTACTAGCCTAAAAATACACTTTTGTGTCTTTAGGTGGAGAAGATGCTGAGCACTTCAGGAACCGTAAAGGGTATTTTTCCCTAAATGTGCAAACCATCTGTGATGATCAACTTAGAATACGAGATATTGTTGCAAGTTGGCCTGGGTCGCAACATGATTCGACGAAAATTATTTCAGATAAAAAGTTTGAAATAAAAATTGGCAGATGCCCTTTAAAGCCCCAGGTATGTAAAGTTTATAAAATGCCATATCTCCATGCCGTATCATACGCCTTTACCAAATCAAAGAAAATAGCCACTACGTGTTGTTTTGTTAAAAATGCATCTCCATTTTTAACACCCTTCCCGTCTTCACATTGGCAGCTTTGAGTCATCGCAAACTCATAAGCCTACAGTCACACGTCATTATGACCGGACAGAACACTCATTTTTTATGTTTCTGAGCTCAAATTACAAAATTCAGCGCATTGGCATCTGTTTTGTCTCGAGTGCAACCGATAACCTTCCACATTTTGCACAAACACAAAAAATTCATAGGCCTATTTGTACCATTTTAGGCCTAAGCCTCATTTTCATGTACCCTTAAGTTAAATTACAATTTTAAAATGTTGTTCCAATACATTTGTTTTATTTTAAACCAGGGAACTGACGGAAATATTAATAAAAAAGGCGAGTGTCTTTCTTAAGTAATCATGGGCACTGGAAAACCCACCACCCGCAAGAAGATGATTCAAAATTACGGCATCAGCATAGCTGGGAACGAGTCTGCAGATAATGCAGGGGAACAGGTTTCCGAGTCTGTTGGCCATGGTAAGTGTAGAAGGCCAATATTTTTTGTTCCATTAAATAATTAGGTAAGATCGGCCATGTGTTGGGGACATTCTACTAAAATGTGCTTAACCCTTGGTTAACCACCTGTTTCTGAGAAGCATAACTAACCACCTGGGGCGCGTCAGGACCCCATCATTAAAGCCCTTGTGTTTGCCAGGTTTCAGATTTTGGAACCTAATATTCGTCAGGAATTAATGTTTGAACCTTTCTGATGACCACTTAAGTGTTTCAAGAGTTAAAATTCGCGAAAACTTAAGTTTTTTTCCACTTGAAATTTGTTTGAAAAAACTGAAAAAAACCGCAATGTTGTCAATTTTGTCAAATTTGAGTCCATTTTTTTAACTTATTTTTTTTATTGTTTTACCAATGATGTTTAATGTATGATTGATTCAATTTCACAAAAAGTTTTCCCTTTTTTGTTTTCTTTGGTGAAATTTTGACCAATCCCCCCCCCTCCCCCCCTTCACTTGAATTGACCTTTTTCATTCATATTTATATGTATGATTTTTTTATATTATATTTATGTATAATTTACTAAGATAAGTATATATAAGTTCAAATCTATCAATTTACTCGAAAAATATGATTATTTGGTGAGGGTGAAATGCATTGATAAAAATTTTGCCTATGTAAAAACACTTGAAAATGTAGTACGTAAGTAGCCACCTGGGGTCCTTTGAATCCCCGCGAGGTTCGTAGAGAGTAATACGTAACACATGGAGACCGGGCTCCAACTGACTCCAACTTACAGTGCGTATTCCGAACATTTTAAGGTACTTTTCATTGTATTATCAGTCCTGTGCGATTTACTATGGATTGGACGACCTTCTTCAAACTTAGTACGTCTGTCGGTTGAAAGTGTTTGTACTGGCAGCTAATATAGCAAGAAAAAAATCTCAAATTTGTGCTTTATATAAATAGTTTACTACTTTATTACAGATAAATTACAAAGTTAATCAAAGTTTACTGTAAGCAATATTAAAGAAGTGTACAATTAATCAATTATACTGAGCCAACACAAAAAAATCATTTAGCATTTTATCTGGCTGTGTTTTAGAAACTAAGGAAGCTTTGTTGACGATAGTAACAGCTACCACTGCAAAAATTTTGAACGCTAAGGCTAAACAAGAGAGTTGTAAAAACATATCCAAAATGAGCAGGTGAAAAACAAAAGTGCCTGCTCATTTAGGTGATTAAGTGACGGAGAAAGATACAAATGTTGCCGTCGTCGAAAAAGTTAAAGCAACAGGCACTATCTGGATGAAGGAAAAACAACGTGTAGCGGTGGTCGACATAATGAATGAGGACGTGAGAAATATTTTTCCATTTGCGAGGAGACGCCGATTGGAAGCACTTCGTGTCAACAAAGTCCGGAGTGGCTACTTGCAACCAATGCAAAACTGTTTTGCAGGTTAAGTACAGAAACACTTCCGAGCCTCCATCGGCACCTTAAAAAATATCCGGCAAAGCTAGCGAGTTGGTCGCTTTGGTTTACTATCCCTACTGAAAATCACTTACGTATATGACTGAGTGGATTGACTCAAAATACAAATTTATGTTTATTTTATTTGTATATATGCACAACAAAATAATTAGTGTAGGCTAGGTATGTAAATAATCAAAAACCAATTTCACTTGCATGATTCATTGTTATTGCTATTAGTTTTTATCGGAGAAGTGACTTATTTTCAAGTAAATATTAACCTTCCATACACGGCACACTTGAATACCGGGACCTTTTTCACCTATTGCAAACCGGTTTAAATACCTGATTTTGATGTGTCCCTTAGGACAACGGTACAAGGTCTGGTAACCTTAACAAACTATTATACATACACTATCGAGTTTCAAGATGGCGGCGAGTGAGGATCACGTTTCATCTGGCTCTACAAATAAATTAGGAAATAACTGTGAATTATGTAATTCTGGGATAAGAAAAGGTGTAAAGTGCATTTCGTGTGACAACATTGTTCATTCAAGGTGTTTAAAACCTACGAAAAATTGCGTCGGTGACAGTAATTCACAAAAAACAGACTGGGTGTGTTCGTACTGTACGGGTGCTGTGAACAACGTGGGTAATGTGGTGAAAGATCTGCCTGCTGCTGCCATCCCCGCGGACATTCAAGAACAGTGTGCTATGTTAAAACGTGAAAATTTCTTTTTAAATAAATTAGTGGCGAGCATGGAGAGAGAGAGTGAGCTCAAAGAAGGAAAAATTAAGATCTTAGAAGCGGAGATCAAGAATTTGACCCAAGACAATGGCAAATCACAGTCGCTCAATCGGGAAACTGTATCAGTAAGTAGGCCTACTATTTTTTTGTAAACAGTATAGTGATATCGTGGCTCGTAGCAACCCAAGAGAGGAATCAACTTCTCATAAACTAGCGATTGTTATAAAACTTAAGGAAAAAACGCAGAACAGTGATATGACTAAAAAGGCTATAAAAGACAGTATTAAGCCTGAGACCATGAAGTTAGGAGTATACATGATGAGAGGAGGTAGGGACGGAGGCGTCGTCATAAGCTGTCAGGACGAATCTAACGCTTAACACGTTACGAGATACTGCTCAAGATGCACTGGGTGGTGATTATAGTGTGGAATGTCCACGTAAACGTAAACCTCGGCTTATGATTACTGGCGTTGACGTGGCATCAGCGACTGATGACGGTGACTTGAAGGCAACGATTGTAAATCAAAACAATCTAGATGCGCTGACTACGGATATGCGAGTTGTATACAAGGGAAGAGAAACAAGTTTGGACTGATAAATATTGTGATCGAAGCTTCTCCAGATACAAGAAAGTTACTTCTTCGCGATAATAAACTTAATATTGGATGGAGAAGATGCAACATTAAAGACTATGTTTATATTAAACGTTGTTATAAATGCCAGGCGTTCGGCCACTTTGCTAGAGATTGCCAACGTGACGAAGTATGCGGTTTCTGCGGCGGCAAGCACACATATTCCCAATGTACAAGTGACGTGGCTTTATGCGCAAACTGCAGTAAGGCAAACGTGTCAAAAAATCTTAAGTTTGACTGCAGACACGAACAAACAGTAGTGAGTGCCCATCATACCAACGCTTGTTCAACTCCGAGCTGCAAAAAGTCGATTATACAACTCAATGACTAGGGAGTAAGGAAGTGGTCGAAACTCATCATGAGCAACCATTGGCAAAGTCTTTTGTGTGTAGTGATAAACCCAACTCAGGCAACAAACAGCAAGAAAGAAGTCTGGCAACTCTACGAACAACAGTGATACCTATTGCAGGGGCTGTTGTTACTCCACTGGACTCTAACCCGGAAAGTAGTTGCACTCCTAGTGATAAGCAACGACTGCTAATTATGTACACAAACATTCAGTGCCTACGTAACAAGGTCGATGAACTAGAATCATACACTTTATCCCAACCTTGTGATATAATCTGCTTGTCGGAACATTGGTTGACGGAAGAACAGGTCCCTAGTGTGCACATACTAGGGTACAATCTGGTAAGCTGTTTTTGTCGAAAAGAATTAAAAAACGGTGGAACTTTAATCTTTGCTAAAGATGGCCTGCAAGCTAAAAGCTGGATAGCTTTGATAAGTTGTGTACAGAAAAAGTGTTAGAGTGCAGTGCCATAGATTTTTATTCAGAGTGTGGAAGGTTTTTAATTGTTTGTATATACAGGTCGCCATCGTCGAGTTTCGATATTTTTTATAACAAGTTACAAGAAATCTTAAAAATCATAACATTAAAAAAGTGTAAATCAATAATTTGCGGAGATTTTAATGTGAATTTTGCTGAAAATCATCCTCATAGTAATTCTTTAACAGATCTGTTTTTTATCTGATAACTTTAAAGCCTCTGTCACCGTGCCAACGAGGATTTCAAAAACTTGCAGCACGTGCATAGACAATATTTTTTCAAATATTGAAAGTGACATATCTGAAACCGATGTTTGTGACTATGGTCTGTCAGACCACTGTATAATTAGGCATGCTGTGAAGTTAAACGTAATGCCTATTAGAGAAGGTACTGATAAAGAAACGAGACAATTTAGTAATCATAATATTTACAAATTCATCGCTTACATGAGGGAGGTTAATTGGGAACCTGTTTTTGCTTTAACATGTGTAAATATTAGGTTTTGATTCATTCATGAGTATATTTATGCAAGTGTTTAATCGAGCATTACCCTTAAAAAAAGTTAAAGAAACCGTTAAAACAAAAGGAACTTGGTATACAAAAGACTTGTATTCACTGTCACTGCAGGTAAAAAATGCATATTTAAAATCCAAGGGGCCAAAAAGATGTAATTTAGATATTTCGTATTACCTAGAAATTAAAAAATTGTACAGAAAGAGTATTATGGAGGCCAAGCGAATTTACTTTGAGAACTATCTGGCTAATGCTAATAACAAATCTAAAGCCGCATGGGATGTTATTAATACTTATTCTGGCGGTAACAGGAGGTCACCCTTGGACATAAACATAACAAACGATTCAACCCTTATTACTTCGCAGGAAATGGTAGCAGATATGTTCAACAAGCATTTTGGCACTAGTGTGGCTGAATTGAGAAAGTCACTGCCGTCGAATAACAGCACCTCAAATGTGTACAATAAACCTGGCACATACAATATCCAACCTAAATCTACAAGTGTCCATACTCCGATCAATGCCATGTTTCTCAGGCCTATGCGAAAACAAGAGTTTTATGATATTGTGGACAAAGTTAGTAAGAAAAAGTCCTCTGGCTTAGATAGTATTCCTTGTAATATCTTAAAACATGTGAGCGTTTACATTGCGGTTCCACTCATACACATTGTTAATGAGTCATTTATTCAGGGCAAATTTCCAGATGCTTTAAAAAAGCTAAAGTGGTCCCTATATTTAAGAAAGGTGACAGAACTAAGTTAAGTAATTATCGTCCTATATCATTACTTTCTGTGTTTTCAAAGATTTTTGAAACTGCTATGCGTAATAGATTAATCTCTTTTCTTGACAGTCATTCGCTATTAAACGAGAGCCAGCCAGCATGGTTTTGTGAAGGGGAAGTCCACTACGACTGCACTGTGTGATATTATCTCTCATGTAATTGAGGCCATTGACAAACGCAAACACGTGATAGGTTTATTTTATGACTATTCTAAAGCATTTGACAGTGTCAATCATGAAATGCTTCTTAAAAAACTTGAACACCTGGGAATTGCGGGGAAACCTCATTCCTGGATAAAATCGTACCTAGAAGATCGTAGCCAAATTGTTTGTATATCTGGTAAATTAGAAACAACTTTTTCAAAAGAAGTGAAGTTAAGTTTAGGCGTACCGCAAGGCTCGGTGCTATCACCTTTGTTTTTTATCGTTTTCATAAACGACTTGACAGATTCGGTAAATATGGGTAAAGTTACTCTATATGCAGATGATTCGAATGACTTAATTAGTAACCTTGATCTTGAGTCGTTGTATTCTGAAAGCAGGCTGGCTGCTAATCAAATGGTTGTATGGTGTGATGATAATGAACTTTTTATTAATGCTGATAAAACATTGTTGATGCAGTTTAAAACAAAACAAAAAAATATTGACAGAAGTCCTCTTGTTTATATTAAATCTCATTCTATTGTTGAAGTTAATGTGACTAATTGTCTTGGTGTTTTTGTTGACAATGTGCTGGACTGGGGCATACACATTAATTATGCGAGTAAAAAACTTGCAGGAGGATGTTACCTTATTAAAAGACTGATGGATGTATGCAGTCTACGTGTTGTCAAATTAGTTTACTTTGCATATATCCAGTCCAGACTACAGTACGGGATTGTCTGCTGGGGTTGTCACCCCACACCATTAGACTTTTTAGACTACAAAAAAGGGCTGTACGGTATATGTCCCATGCTAGCAGTTATGCCCACTGCAGGAGTTATTTAAAGACCTAGAGATTTTAACTTTGCCCTGCCTGTACATTTACAATGCAATTTTATATGTTTTAAATAATGACAAGCTAACAACGACTAACGGTGATTGCCATGACCATTTTACTAGGAACAGAGACAATTTTAAAATTGGAGAGCATCACCTAAACCTATCTTGTATGCGACCTGATATCTCAGGCGCTAAATTATATAACAAGCTGCCCAAATACTTAAAGAAGAACAATGTGATAAGTTTTAAGAATGAACTGAAGAGATTTTTAACTAACAATCCGTTTTATTCTGTCAATGAATACCTGACATCTTAAATCTTTGTTGACTTGTTTTTATTGTATTGTATTGTAGTGCTTACTCTTTGTGTGTTATATTGTTGACCTGTCCAATATCATTGTAATGATCAATTAGGACCAATAAATATATTATTATTATTATTACACATACATATTAAAAATTCAAACTCGGGCGTTTTTCTACATATATAGTAAAATCTTATTGACACTGATAATCAAAAGAGAAAATGTTATTGTTATAAATCATAATTTCCCCCTTATCTTTTCTTTTCAAATATGTTCACCTTCGAATCGGTGTATGCATTGATGCAAGTATCTGAAATGGTAGATTATTTTGGTATTTCTATGTGACATCTGGCAAGGTGTCTCAAAGCACCAAAAAGATTCATGCAACAGCGCGTTTACTTAGCGTTTTCCTATTATAATGTTGTTTTTTATTATTTATTAGATTCGGAGAATGGTTCACCTTCAAGTATATCTACGAGCAACCAGCAGCAAATGACACCCACTCCACGAAACCGTAATATTAAAGTGCTTCAAGACTAATTTACCCATTGCATAAATAAATACATCTTGGATCAAAAGCCGTGACACGGCCACACGGAGGGCGTATGTGCGCCTCATCCGTGATGAGATACATCATATTTGCTCACATCCCGACAGGGCAGCCCTTGTTAAATTGCAATCCAAATAGCAGAGGCCTGGCCACGAACATCAACAACAACAGAAATCGACCTACAAATCCTCATCATCACTGCTAGAGCAGCTGTTTACCTGTGAGCTATAATGTAGTGTATTTATTTTGCAGCAATAAAATTACACACACACACACACACACACTGTCCTTGGTCGGAGGTAGACGTGTTTTCGTTCCGCTCACCGCTCTCTGTGCTATTATTGTACCTATAGCATTGCAGTGCATTGTGTGGGCCGCATTCCCAACCATAACACGATTGTTGTTTTGATTGTGTTGTTCGGGGATTTTTTGTGTCGTTTATCTTTTCGGATTTCTTTCACATTTAACAAGTTCTCTTGTTACGTTTTTATCCTCTTTCGTTGTTGGTGTAGGTTTCATTACCGAATTTTTAATTTTTAGCAGTTTAGACTGTGATATTTTTTTTGGCATTGTCCATTTTTCTTTCAGTGAAGGCCTATTCTAGTATGCTTCACCTGAAAGTCCATTGTTTGTGTTTGCTGCACTGGAGTGAACCTCCCCACGCATTCTAGTGTAGTTTTTTGTTTTTTATTTTTAATTTTTAAACCCCTTTTTGGACTCATGCCATTTTTTCTCAATCTGAGAAGAATTTATTTTTCCATTGTTTTTCGTTCTTCTTTGTTCACCTTGCTGCCTGGTCCTCAGGGCCCAGGTAGCAACTGAGTTGTTTGCCGTTCAGTCGCGTGTTTTTGTATTTTAAATCAAAATAAATTCTTGAGGTTTTTGGCTGGCATGAGTCAATCAAGGCCTCCAGATTTTTGAGGAAGACCCCTGTCCCCGCTGTGCTAAAGCTGGGACAGGTAAGGATGAAAACGAAATCGGCCCTAAAGCGAGGCTCAAACAGAGGTGAATATGTCCCTTGTTTCGCAAGGGCTATACCAAACCCTGAGATTTCAACAGTGACTGCCTCATGCATTCTCTGGCGGCATCACTGCCACTGTTTAAACAACATCCTGCTGCGCTGCTGAATCAGCACCACAGTCTGCAACCGTTCTCTGTTTCGCCGCGCCTCAACAGGTCGCTATCTGGACGTCCAGGTTACGACCGCCCTGTTTTGAGGCGCATCAACAGTGTGTTGTGGTGGGCTGTTAGCCAGCGGCAGCAACATTGTTGCCCCCAGACACCAACCCCCAGCATTACGCAGTGGTGTCACCCACCCCTCCCCGCACAAAGCCATGTGAGCAAGCTCCCACAGTGCTACCACCCCCCATTACAGTGGTGTCACGGCTTATCGTTCCGAGGCCCTTACCCCGAACGTTACTAAGCCGACCATGGCCAGGCTGTGTCCCGTCGGGCTCGGGTACACGGCCCCAGTTCGGGCAGATCAACCCTCCGCTGGTCAGGGCATGTCCAAAAAGGAGCAGGCATACTGTTCCCTTCAATAGGAAGGTCACATCTCACAGTACATGCGGTCCCCTGGCCGATGTCATGGGGGGGGGAAAAAAAAAAACCCTTTCCCCTCCAGGATGTCTCAGGGCCGCGTGTGCTTTATTTTAAAAGTAGGCCTTTGGGGTGGACACCTTCATGCTTGACCATGGAGGGATAAAAATCAAGGACCATTTTTTTTCGGCCGCAGGTTTTTGTCACTCCCGCCGACGCCGGTAGCCCCAATGCCCCCCCACATCCCGCCCGAGCCTCGAGGCCGAGTTGGCCAAACGGGTCCGAATAGTGTCCCGATGGCGTCATACCGTTGGGTTAAGGGGGTTGAATTTGGGCCACGTCTAATTTTTTCGCCGTCAGATTTTTGTCGTAAAGGCTGAAAACTCCCTACCAGACCTTCCTGGTGCTTTGTGGGGACGAAATCGCGTGTTCCCAGCTTTGGACTTAATGCTTTAAGTGAAAGCAGACTGGACCAAACATTCCCGGGGCTTGCACGTCCATAAACAAACCCTATCGGGGGCGGAGCTGCACCCTGTCCCTGGCGGCAAAAAGAGGAAGGCCTCTTTGGGAAGGGGATGCCTTTTGCGTCCCCCTCGGCCGCGGGGGGGGCCCCAGGGGGCCTCGCCACTGGGGCCCACGGCCCATTCTTCGGGGGCCGCTCTCGTAAAAACGGAATGGACTGCGGCGCACTCCTTCTCCCATTCCCACTTACCCCGTGGGGGAGATGTTTCACTCCATGCTGTAACGCAAAAGCCAGCAGTGGCCCCCAGCAAAAAAGCGTCAAAACACAATGAGGGGCAACAAAAATGTGGGGTGACCATCCCCCGGGCCCGCCATAGACTTCTTAACCGAGGGGCCAAAAACGTGCTGTAAACCCCCGCTTCCCTGCAGTTCTTTGCAACGTTAAGGCAGCGACACCACTAAGGTTCTATCGCTTCCCCAAACATCGGGGCCTTTTACGATGCTGGTTTTTAAAAGCGGCCGTCAGGGAATGCGGCCAAAAGGGCCCAGGGTTGAACCCCTTCAGGGCACCCTGCGTAAGGCAAAAAAACTTCTTCTTAGTGTCCGGTGTCGGTTTTTCCTCTTCCTAAAATCGCAGGAACCCTTTGGGGTCAAAGGGAGTGGGTGACCCCAACACAGGGGAGAGGAAACAATTTTAAACTCTAAAACAAAGAGCGTCCGCGCGACTTAAAGTGGATCCGTCTAGTTTCCTCGATCGCCATTTCCCCGACGTCGTCCTCTTACGGGAACAAACAGCCTTCGCACCATTTCCCTTTTCTTTTTCCCAAAAATATACCTTCTATTTCAACCCACCAGTTCAAGTTGTACGGGCAACCATGATCGGATTCGAAGTCTCCCCCAGGTGTTTCGTGCACAAAACTTCTCTACCCCAGCTACCTTCAAAAACTTCTTTGGATTCCCCCAAAAATGGGCCCTTCCTCGTTTCTATTTATTTGCCTCCGACCAGCACTTGGTTTTGGACGTGTTGGGGCCCTCGGCGACACACCCGGGACGTGCGTGGTGCTGCGGGACCGATGCCCAGACCCTTTTTGGGGGGGATTTAAACTGCACTTTAATCCCAATATCGCAGGTCTGGGGGGCCCCGAGAGGTATCCGCGCCTTGTCAGCCCTGCTCCGAACCTGTCACGGCCGCAAATTTTTTCCCCGATTTGTGGCGGGGTTTTCATCCCATTGACCCCGTTTTCCCTTTTGTAGGTAATGCCCCCTTTTACAGCGCTTCACCATCGATGTTTTTAACGCTTCTCCCGAAGTCCGAAAAGGGTGAAGGAGTCCGGGTTCTGCCTTTCTCTGTCACCGGGCCCCTTTTTACCCCCATGTCACTGCAAACCCCCAAATTTGCCTCTCCCTTTGGGCGTCTCGATAACCCCTTCTCGAGGCCCCGCTTATGGGGATTCATGCGAGAGCTCTTCCTCTCGTTCGAGCTCGACGCCACCCTATGCCACCCTACACCACGGGTGGGAAGCTCTAAAGCGGAGATTGGACCACGACTACCGATTCTTTTTTTTTCGATACCAGGAAACTCAACGACGAGACTTCGCCCTCTGGAGCGACGAGTCATCAATCGTGTCCTGGTCCCCTGCTTGCCGGAAACCCCACGGTTTACCAGCTCGCGCAACCGAGCAGTGCGCGAAGCTACCTCGTAGAATGAGAGAGTGTTGACAAACTCCCGTTACGAGCAGCTACTTGTCTCTGCACCCGCACTCCGAATCGGGCGGGGACTGGAAACGACGTTTCAACCTTTAAAACAACTTCGTTTTTGAGGGTCTGTGGTGTCCGACGGCATGTCCTCTGCACGCCGCAGGGCACTTTTTTTCAGGCCGTTTTATGCCGTGCCCCTGGTCATGGGAGGGCTTTTGCCATTGACAGTCTCTGCCGGCGCTCTCTATCTTCAGCAAAAAACCCTTTACCGCCCTTTCCCCACCAAGAAATCTCGGAGGGGCTGGGGTCCCTGAACAAGGGGAAAGGCCCTGGCATAGACGGTCTCCTCCGGAGTTCTAATCTCTTCTTCTGGGGGGAGCTGTCGGACCCGTTTTAGGGGAAGTGCTGGACAGCTCCTGGAGTTAGGCCCCTTTCCCCAAAGTCGGTCAGAAAAACCGTCCTGACCCTCCTGCCCAAATCAGGAGACAGGATGAGATTAAGAACTGGCGCCCATCTCCCTCCTCACCGTGGACTACAAGATCCTAACCCCCCCGCCCTCGCCACACCCTAGCGAGGTGGTGAGTTCGTGGTGCCCCCCGATCAGGCTACTGTATCCCCGGGGGGACCTCTTGATGTCTTCACCTTTTATCGAACGTCCTGGGATACGCCAATGCAGAGGGATGCCCCCGGCCCCTCCTGTCTCTCACCAGAAGGAGCGTTCGACGGGTTTTAAACCCCGACTATCTATTCCCCTTCTTTTGCCTTCGGGTTCGGGGAGTCTTTCCTGTCTACCCTGCGAACGCTCTAAAAAGCCGGTGCCCACTGCCCTGTGCGGGGGAGGGTGTAGCCTGACGGGACCCTTTGCTTTTGGTCGTGGGAACGACGGGGGGTTCCGCTGTCGGGGGGTACTTTTCTCCCTGGCCGCCGAGCCGTTTCTCAGACTCTGCAGGGGCGGGCTGGGTTTGGCCCCTTCCCCTCTGCCGGGCCAAACCGGAGAGAAGGCTGGTTGTCTCCGGGATATGCAATTTTCTTCACTGCCTTCATCGCGAAACCGGGACTTTTGACCGCCTCCAGGATGTGGTACGGGGTTTACTCCGCAAGTCTGGGGCCCAGCTAAATGCCGTTAATCCACGGGGGCCCGTGGGCGGCAGCTGGGTTGGCCGTCAGGACACGCCACTCATTTCCTTGGTGAGCGAAGGCCCCAAAATTTTTGGGGTCGGATGGGGAAAAACCCCTGCCGTGGGGGCCGGGAGCCTAAGGATTTTTCTGCAGAAGTTCCTTGCAGCAATACTCGGGGGGCGTTTTAGGGGGTCTGCCATGTCCCCCTTCGTGCCGCGTCCTTTGCAAACCGTTCCTGGCCCCTAGGGTTTGGACACTTTTAAAAACGTGCCCCCCCCTCCGCTCTTGTCAACCGGATCGGGGGGAAATAGCCAAATTTGTTGGGCGGGCAGGGGGCATTGGACCGTCTACGAGACCTGTGTGCTCCTGTCAACCTGGGAGGCTCGGACTGGGGTTTACCTTCGTCCAAAGGGGACCATGTTCCGGATGCTGTTTTCCTCCGATTTTTTTTCCACCTGGATTACCATCCCTTTCAAAGCCCTGACCCGGCACTTCCTCGGAAAGTTCCGACTCTGGGTCTTGGGGTGGCAGGTACCCGTTTCATCCGCAAAACGGTGGGCCTGCACCCGGGGCACGTCCGATTCCTCCCCACGGTTTTTTTGGTGGCTTGGTACTCCCTGCAACCAAAGCCGAGAAACTTTCCATCCACCGCTGGGGGCTCCGTGACGTTCCCTCAAATCTGACTTCCCCAATCCCCACAGCCCCACTCCCCCTTCCTTTCCCCTTTCCCGGTCTTTACTGGGATGTAAAACGTTGGGGGACATCTCGTCGGTGACGAGTGGTTGAGTGGACTCCTTGCAGGGGTTTTTACAAATGCCCCCCCGGGCACTTTGCGAAAACCCTGAGAATCACGGAAACAGGATCCGAGCTTTCTGCAGCCTCCGCTTCCGTGGGGTCAGGGATTCCGGTCCTGAGCCCTCCACCGCCTCTTTTTTAACCGCCGCCCGCTCTCCCGGGAAGTGGGTCCCTCTGCTTTCCGCATTCCCAGGCGGTCGATCCTTTTTGACATCATGGTCAAGGGGCTTGGCATAGACGTTCCCCCAGGGGCCAAAGGTCCAATGACCCCCGGGGCAAATGGGAAAGGGCCCAGCCCGCTCCCCCGTCCTTGGGACTCGATTCCGAGGGGTTTGGCGCTTAAAAAAGGAACCGTCTAGCGACCCCATATTCCCCTTTTTCCTGCGGGTTTCGCCTCCCCCCTGTGCCCCTGGGGCCTGGTCGGGGGTCACGTGGCACTGCTGGTGTCCTTGGGGGGGGGGGCAACACCCATGTGGGGGGATTGGGTGACTCCCTCTCGGGGCATTTGGGACGCCCTAACTGTCTCGAGGGTTTTTGTCGGTTTCCTGGGCCCACAAATCATCCTCTGTCACCCAAATCGTCTTGCCAATTTCGTTCTCGTGTTGGCCAAACACGGTCCCACAGGCTCCTGGTCTGCTTTTCAAGGAGGCAGAGGCCTGCCCCTAAAGTTTTCCTCAAGGCCCCTCTGAAGTCCCTCCTCAAGGAAAATGCTTGGGCCCTTTGGGCAGGGACGATAAAGGGTTTGAGGCAAAAAGGTGCGATAGAAGGGCCCCTGCTCCACCCTTTATGGGGACTCCTCTTTATTCAGGGACTGAACCAGTAAGGGGCCCTTTTGTTTTCATTTAGGACCGTAGGTTTCACTCCCAAACCCCAACATTGTTTTTTGTTTTTTTCTCCGGTTTTTAGTATCTTGACGGAAAAGGAAAAGCCCCTCAGGGCCCTTTCCCCTTTCATTCTTATTCTTTTTTTTCTCATTATATCTTTAAACAAAATTTATGTTCCGTCACCTTTATGTTCTTTCGGGGTTTTCGTTATTGAGAAAATTACCTTTTGGAATACTTTTTCTCCCCCCATCCCCGGGCCCCCTTTTTAATAAATAATAAATAATAAATAAAAAAAATAATAAATAATAAAAAAAAAACACAACCACACACACACTCATTCTTTATAATTCATAAATTTGGGTTAAGCCCCAAAAAAAAATATTTTTTTAGTTAAGCGGAGAATACCTTACACTGTAAAAATTTTTATAAAAAACATAGCCCAGTAACAAAGTGCTCGAACGGACTGGGCGCCTTTTAACATAAATTAAACCCCCCAAATTGATTGGCTATTTCTTTACTCTCATATTTTTCAACTTGGCTAATCGAACGAAGGGAGGGACGTAAGGGGGTGTCGCGGGGGGACAAGACCTACTTTTTAATTGTATGTTTAGGTGCTCGGGGGGGGTATTTGTCTCATGACACGAAAACGAGAGTGTATGCCCGGGGGTTTTAACATCTTCAAAAAACCTACCAAATATAAATATCAATCATAATGGTGACTTTTAAAAACCGGGTTTCGACGTGGGTGGGGGGCTCGCCCGAGCATGTATCCGGAAATTCAAAAAGTTCCCATGCAAACGTGACTTGGTCAAGGAAGACAAGAATTTGGAGTCAAGCACGAGCTGCTGCTGTTCTGGAAGGCCTTTGTGACAAAAGATGGGTCGGAACTTGACAGCCTGACTGCTATCGTTTAGAAGCAGTCAGATGTATTCATTTGATGTGGAATACCCCTTCGTAGGCACTGGAACAAGATTGGGGAAGCGATGAGGGAAATCATCTCAAGTACCCAGCCAGAGTGGTAAACCTGCGAAAACCACCGACGGAAAGCAATTTTTGTGTAGTGTATTGAAAGAAACTGAAACACCTGTTGGCAAAACCTCACCTCAGTATGTAAGTAAGCCGTACAAGACGTTCTGAAACAAAATGTTACGCTCAAAGAGAAGGGGGGGGGAAGGTGTAATAAATATTTCATTTCGAGCATTACGTTGGCGGATACCCTCATTACGGAATGTAATGTACAATGTTTATAATCGATGTAACAGTATTTTTACTATTGGTATTGCCCAGTGTACATATATGTTTCCCGTGCATTCTTGTTTTTCTTTGACATGATGTAATAATGTATTTTGTATAACCTCTCTTATATTAAAATTATGTCGAGTAGTGCCTTTTTTATATATATTGCTTAACATCGCATATTAATGAAAACACATTAAAATAGATTTACCATCACCCAGTTGTAGTGTCTCCCACTCTCTTCTTATACAAAGCCAGAGGGGTGAGGGAGGGTGTCCTTGACGGATGGCCTTAACATGAGGAGGTCGGTGCTGAGAGGGCAGTGTGTGTGAGGTAACCCTACCGACAAGAGGTTATTAACGCTTTCTCCCTTTTGCAATATATTGAGGTCAATACATTGATGACATTAATAAATAAAGTAATTTCTAATATTGAATGAACAGAGCACCAATACACAGGTAAACAAACATTTTGAGCAAAATCTGTTATTATTTAAACAAAAAAAAAAAAATATGAAAATGGGATGAACATTTAATTTTACACAACGTATTTCTTCATGAACAAAATAATCATTTGTATCAAATCATGTTTTGAATGTCAGTTGAATATTGTTCATAACTCTCTACGTAGGTCTAAAATCCATGAAAGATTTTAGCATTCAATGTTTATCCCAATTGACCTAGGCATAATGGTTTTCTGCAACACAGGACTACATACATGATATTTGCTTACACTCTTAATAACTTCTGTGCAGGTAACATTTTTGGCAGGATAGGTGGTTTATGATGTCTGGGATATTAGAAATATCCTAACCCAAATGTTATCTTCTGAACTGGCCCTGAAAGGTAACTGGACTGGGGGGAAATGACAACATCCCATTTCGTTCTTTAATTTGGATTGGGTATTGCTTAATATCTCATATTTATGCAATTGGCTTATCGAGACGAAGGGTGGGACGTAAGGGGGACAAGGGGTGGACAGGGTGTGCAGGGGTGGGTTTTCCCCCCGTCAGGTCGCAGAAAAAAACTTACAGTCTGGACAGACAGACATCCTCGTGACACCATAAACAAAACCATTCAGTAGTAACAGAAGCCGACTCTTTGTTACTGGGAGACCAAACAAGAACAGAACGAAAGCGGAGACAAAACACATCCCCCTCCGACAAGGGAAAAACTGACGACTGCGAGACTGCTGCTGCGCTGCGCTATGTTTTACTGTAGCCTGTGTAATGGCAGTCAAAAGGTGCGGGGGGCGGAGGTCATATCGATGTTGCACGTCAAGTGCATTTAAAATCGTATGAAGACACTTTTGCACATGATCTCAAAGATGCATAAAAATTGTTGCGAACTATATTTAAAAGTGTAGTGAGGTTCATCGCGACGATACTATATTTTCGCATATATTAAAATATCTATGGATTCTACTGTTGTTACAAAACCAACTGTAACAATCGCACTTCACCTCACTCACAGGTAGATAGTAGTTTGTAGCACGCTAGCTAGAATTTATTGACCCACTGAGTTCGATTGAGTGACTATTAGAGGGTGATAAATAAATATTACTACCATCATCCGTATGAGAACAGGGCATTGTTCAACCATCAACATCTTTCTAAAATCAAAGCAGTCGAATCCCCATACTGCCCTGTAGTGAGGACACTGTTCAAAACTTGAACCACATTTTCTTTCAATGCCCCTTTTTAATGATGGAAGAAATATATTTATTTATTTATATGTATTTATTGGAATATTGGAATACCTCCCTTAACTATTAATTCTTTATTACTTCTTGAAAACTGCAAGTATTTCCCTTACTGTACGTTATTTGCTTGACAATAAACTTAATATTTAAGATTATATTTAAGAGGAGGTTGACATAGACAATCAGATTTTCGAATTTTCTGCTCTTATTAACCCATTTATCTATAAATCTTGTCCTAGCTGAGTAGATTGTATTTTGTCATAAATCCAGGCTCGAGGGCATCCTGCTCCGCGGCTCTAAAGTCGTAGTTACCCTGGGTAGTACCTCTACGAGCCCAGAGCGAGAAGATTGTAGTAACCCCACTATCCTATCTTTAAAACACCAGCCATTTTCTTCCACATTAAACAATAACCGACAGTGGAGAGCTGCCTCGCTGCGAGTCCAGGTGCAGTCAAAAGGTGCGGGGCGGTAAGGTCATATATATGCTGCTCGAAAAGTGCGTTAGTTTTTTAAAATTGCATTCATGAGAGCAGCACATTAGATCCATGAGTTGTAATGATTGATTGGATATTGCTAAACGTCTCATATTTATGCAACTTGGCTAATCAAGACGAATGGTGGGACGTAAGGGATGACGCGGGGGGACAAGGGGTGAACAGGCCTGTGCTGGTCAGAACCAGCCACAAGCATATGGGGAGGGGAGGGGTTCCCCCACGTTGTGGTCGTCTCCGTCTGTGTCATCATCCGTCCGTGTTGTCATTGTCATCGCCGTCGGGAAGGTAGTCAAAGGGAAGGGAAAAGTTCCCCGACAACGACCCACATTTGTTGGTGGCAATGTGCTTGTTGTTGTGCATTTGTTTGATTGCTTGTTGACAAATACGTTAAACAAATTATGGAAAGTTAGCTACTACTCAGACCCTATTTAGTCACACAAACTAATATTTGTGTAATACGATCGGCACAGCAAAAACAAAATCATAAAAATTTACACGTAGAGATCGCAGACATATATTGTATGTATTTAATAAATGATCAATAATTATGTATGTAACCTACCTATTTTAACCTAGGCTTACCAACATGACAAAACCTATATATGTACCATGTTCTTATCAAATTGGTGAATAAAATACTCAATACTCAATAGCCCTGTAAACCGCACGGCCTGTGCAAGTCTCATTTTGGCCCTCAGCCGGAGAATTTTTCATTTTTATTTTAATATATTTGCATATGATAAGGGTTTTAATTGTAACATTTAAAGGGGTTTAATTGGGGTTAAGTAAAGGGGCTATTGCATGCCATTTACGTGATGTCACGATCAAAGTAAAAATTTCAGTACCACTCATTTGTAAAGGGTGCACTGAGATCAATGTTTTTTGTTAAAATTTCACCGATTTTTTGGGGGATGGGGAGTACAGGAAAGGGATCCCCAAACCCACCCTGATAGAGAAGCTGGAAATTTGGTTTTGGGCACAGAAAGTGGGGGTTTTTTTGGGCTCAAAAAGTGTGCCTAGCCGACACACCCCCTCCTCCACTGGTCCTGGGTGGGGCCCGGCCAATGACAAGCGCGGAGGGTACCCACCACTAGGCAGTAAAAATGCGAGTGGGTCGAATTCTGTCTGAAAACGAAAATACTAGGAAACCCCAAACCCAATAACACCCTTAGTTTAAAGTGCGCGGGTGGTGAGCCCCCCAATCACAGGGCAGAGTTAAAACCAAGGGAAGTAGAGAGAAAGTGTCGTGGTTTCGAGCAAAGAATCGCCCACTACGACATCGCCAGAGAAGCGCGGTTGATACAAGAATGCATCTTTCAATCAGTTTTTTGGGAAGCAGGGGTGTTTTCGCAAAAGGGGGAGTAATCCCAGGAGGGGTTTGTCCTCCTGCTGGGGTCGAGCTACATCTCGCGTATATAATTTATTTTTTTTTTACAAGTTAATATCAGTAATCTTCGTGTACCCAGTAACGTGTAGCCACATGGGAGTGTTCAATACCATGCGCGAAAAACGACGACATCGCAATTACTATAAAAAATTTTCTTATATCTACACCATACGGAGGACTGCGAGTTCAGTAAGAGGTTTAAATTTTTTCCGGATTTCAAAGTAAGTTGATTTGGGTATGCCCACCACTGGGACTACCAGGGTAAATCACATCTCGTTGGACATCCACTACACTACGAAAGAAGTAAATAACCCTAAGTTGCAACTCCCCCAATTTGTTCGAGACCCAGAAAAACTTCGATTTCTCTGGGGGCCTAGGCAGTCTCTTAAAAAGGCCCGGTAAATGGGCCAGTTCACGATCACGTGCCCCCGATACCACGGCAAGCGGGGGACCCCAGGGCCCTTCCGTAGCAAGACTACCGTCGGCCACCCCTCCCCCCGGCGCCCCCGTGAAAGGGCCCTTCCAAATGCGAGTCCTCCCCCCCCCCCCTCTACAAACAACGATAGGCTACGAATCTCGTTTTAATAGACCTATTCTTAAGGATTCTGTAACGGGTTTTATTATTATTTTTATGTTTTTTTATCTTTGCTATTGGACCCAACCCCAAAATTAAAAAAACCCGGATGTCAGTATTAGTATTTCAAAAATTTTACAATATAACCCACTGCTTTTAAATTGTTTCACTCACTGATTTAGCAGAACTCCAAAAAATCCTCCTTAAAGTATTTCAGCCTTCACCCTTTCCCAACTATCTAATTTTTAAAGTAGAAACTAGTACAGGAAAAGCAGGAACCGAGCAACCACCGGACGAGGCGCCCTGGAGGGAGCGGCCAGCACAGCGGCCGGTCAGGACCTTTTCTTGACCCGCGGGGCAAATTGTAGTTTTTTTGCCCATCGATCCCCCACTGTACATGTTTTGTTTTTTTTGCTGGGGCTAGTTTTTTTCCATCCCGCGTGTAGAACAATAAAATTCGGTTTTTCCCAAACCCATTTTTTTTTTTAAACCCGTTATAAACTATAAAAAACCCCCCGAATAATAAAAAGCATTTTGTAAACAGTGGGTTCAAGTAAAGGTTTAGAAAACTTATCAGCGAGATTGACGATTCATCGCGGAACTTAATTAGGCCCCTGGGACGGGGTTGCAGGACACCCCCTCCCAAAAAGATTAAGTTATCAAAACAAGATGGTCGAACAATTTAAAAAAAAGCATCCGAATATTCTTTATTTCTTAGAAATGTACTCCGGAGCCCTTAAATCATGCCGCCCGCTCAAAATCAAGGAGGCAGCCGCACTCTGTTTTTATCCCATTGTTATTATTATACCGAAAATTCACCCATGCATGACCCAGTACCAAAACAACTGCAAGGGGTCGACGTTGATCTTAGGGCGGCCCAGAAACTTTTTCGGATTAAAATAACAATTAAAATTAAATTTGCCCCAAAGCTAATTTTTTTAAAAAATATTATGATAAAAACTCTTTAATGTCCGGGGACTAATCAAAAAGACTAGATTATCGGATCTCAAATTCAACCCCGCTAATATTGCACCATACCCAAGAGATAATCGTAATTCAAAAAATGTTACAGAGCCCAAAGGGCTTTGAGGACTTCTTCTCTCTCTCGAGGGCTTGCGTGAGCTACTTGGCGAGTCTTTGCCTGATCAACAACAACGCGTTGGTGAATTCAACTTCACTCTCAGCGCATCGTCTGAGGGGGAGGAGACAATAGGTTTTTACCCTCAATGCACCAAGGTTTTTAGATCAACTCCGAGATCAGGGAAACTTCACTGAGCAGCACCACAGAATTGGGAGTAAACAAAACCCTCCAGCGGACAGAACAGATATTCTCCTGCAACTAACAAATTTAAAAGAACGAGGCTCCATCCCCCACTGAAAAAAGAACCTACACTTCCGAACATCAATCCTTTAAACTGTACAGACAGAACAGACTGAAAACCCCACACTAATATAACAAACACTTCCCTGACAAGCAGGGCAGAATGAACAGCGAAAAAACCTCCCCCGCCTGGGCAGAACAAAAAATCTTCCGAAATTCACAAAAAATTAAAAAATGCGACTGCGAGAATGTAAAAGCAAAAACTTTGGTTAAAAAACACATTCGCAGTGACAGAACTAAATCCTGTACTGTGGAGGTCGACACGAACAACCGTAGAGCGTAGACAAAACACGTTCGCCTGCAACAAAACGACAACCGACTGCGGGGTGCGGCTGTGTGTGAGTGAAGGAGGTAGCCAAAGGTGCGGGGCGGCGAGTATATCGTGCTGTATAAGTTTCTTGAACTTCAAATTGTGTTTATGGGAATATCACACGAAAATTGAGGGGTAATTTTTTTGTTTGTAAGTGATATTTCTATATTTGCAGTGAGGTTCCGAGACAATACTGGAGAGTCGCAGATATTTTTATCTATGGTTTAATGTTATTTTAGACTGTAAAACGGAGCAACGAGCTCGCCATTCCCTTTAAACCTCCAAAGCTGCCCATTGGCCAAGAAGGTTTTCATAGGGGGCAAATTGGGGTATGTGCCTTTTCCCCCCAAAATCAAAAACATATGTCCGGGCCCCTAGGCGTGGCTTTCTTTAGGCCCATGAAAAAACCTGGTCGAGTTATCAGTGCCCATAAGTTTCTTTTGGTTTTCATATTTAAAAGTTAGTAAATTACGGAAAATACTCTACATTGTGCAAGAAAATAAAAATATTTTCAATGTTTTGGGAAACTTCAGATAAAAAATTTATTTAGTGTAGATTTTAATTTAACTTTTTCCTTTTTTTATTGTACTTTTTGCAGGAAGTAAAACACAATAATATTTAAAAATACACCACACATCACTAAGGGCTTCACCTCTTGGAAGATATTCAAGGGGTAAAATAAGATATTGTGACCGATTCAACTGAAAAACAGTTTTCATCTCTAGAAGAGCGCGAAAAAATCCGTGCCCCGAAATTTCCGTTTTTTAGTTTTAAAGGGAAAAAATACTTAAGGATGCATAACCGTTTTTTAAAAGATCCTTTTCTGAGGTTGTTTTTTTGGGGCCTTTAACAGCTAAAATTTTTCCGCCTCCAAGAAAAAAAACAATTTCTATTAGTGTGAGTTACTACCATGAAAACTTTTTCCAAGGGGGGGGGCGTAAGGTTTTTAGCGGGGGGGGAAGGGGGGTCCCCGGCTGTGCTGGTCAAACCACGATTTCCCCTAGCTCAAGCCCTGTAGGGGTGTTGTGGTTTTCCTGCACAAAGAATTTAGGCCGATCTTTTACAAAGGAAACAACATGTGCAAACCTTGGGGTTTTTCAGATCTAAGATGCCGCCCCCCCCGACACCCCGAAGCCTAAAAAATTGGCAATGCTCAAAATCGCTACGATGGTGTTCGATTCGTGTGTCGACATCGAGGTGTGGGCGCCGAATCAAGCAGATCCATGGACTAGTAGTAGTAGTGGAGTAGTGGAAGTATCCCTAGCCATGCCAGAAGTCTAGGCCCTACTCCTAGGCTTACCAGGCCATGATTTTAGTACGGGCAAGAAGTATCCCTAGCCATGCCGGAAGTCTACTCCTCACCAGGCCATGTACGTTGGTGGAAGTGTAGGCGTTCCAAGGGCCTAAAGCTCCTGTCTACTCTAAGCGTAGGCCTAGGTGTCCTAGGCCTAGTTCTACCTCGTGGCGTTCATCCCGTTTTGAAGGTTGTAATTCCCAGGGTGCGGCCCAAGAAACTCCGACAAGATTGACCACATGGCGGTATTGTTAATTTACTTGTGTGCAACCTGACCACTTTAGGAACCCTACTTGAACATTTATCTGTATATACCCAGTCGTTGAAGGTCCGGTCAGCCTTATAGGCCAACGCTGGAAGAACGCTTGAACATTTACTCATCAGGTATGCATCCTTCCTTATGTTGGACTTAAGGTCCGAGGCCCCAGAGAAAAAGGGGTATGGTTCGAGTCCTACCCACGTTTAGAATTAAGTTTACCATAGCCAACTACCGGTACCTAGCCTGTTGTAAGCCTAGATCTCTTAAATTAATATAAAGTGTTATTGTAAGGTGGCCACATTTTGTGTGATTTGTGAGGGGACAAGATCACCTATCGCTGTAGGTTTTGTGTACCGTAGGCCAAGTTAGTTGGTAAGTGGATGTCAGGAGTGACTATGACCACAAGGGTCATCCAGGCAGGCCGTTGGGAGAGTTTGTTATTATTATTATTATTATTATTATTTATTCATTCCAACATGACATACAATCACATTGCTGGAGGTAGAAATTAGAGCATAGCCCCATAACACAAAGTGTCTTACCACCAGGATTCGATTGATTCGGTGTGAACATAAGGTACTGTACGCCAGTCAAGGTCTCAGTGTGCCCGTGGTGGCCGAGGCGGTTCCCACCCAGAAACCGTATCCTACAGGCTTAGGCCTAGTAGGCCCACATTAGTAGACCTAGTCATAAATTTATCTTACTCATTAATCATACCCAATCTTGTGCTATTGTAATATTATTGTGATATTTGACTGTTCATTAACTTGGGCTTAGCCCTATGCCCTAGGCCTACCTTTAATTGTTAAATAACTAACTATATTGTACATTCCTTGTTATCTACTTGTTATTTGTGCCTAGATATTATTACTAGGCCATGCCATGGTGAAAATGGCTTGATCCTTGACGTACCTTGTTACGCTTTACTATTTTTATTATTGTCACGTGTTAATGGAACTATTTCCTCAATATTTGTGTATGTAAGAGATCTACCTACTATTTAAACTTCTATGTTACCCACATCGAACTTCGGGTGGCGACTCATCCTACCCATAGGACTTTGAGGAGGCCGTGTTTGTAGTGGTGACAGGATTATTTCAATAAAGTTCTCATGCCTAATTATCCGTGGGGTTGTCATCGTAGAACTTCCTCGTTACATCTACCCAGACCTCTAGGCACCCTAACTTCGGAACGAGGTGGCGCCTTGGTACTAGAGCAGAGCAACTACATCCCTACCCCCATCTCCACCGAGTCTTGCCGGGCACGGTAAGTGTAGGCCGGTTCAACGGTTTGGACCCGTCACACGTTTTTAGTAAGCTGTCACATCATTCGCGTCAGTGGAGTGCGTCGGACATCAAGTGGAAATGTATTTGTTGTGTGTGCGTTGTGTGCAAATACCATCAAACACAAACCAAAAGACACAAGACAGACTGAGGAAGATAGGACATCGGGGATTATAGTTATGCCTTCCAAAAACATGCCAGGTGGGCGCCGCTGTTGCATTTTTGCAAGGTTCTTTTTGCGAAACTGCCAAGGCATTTGGAGAGCGCACATTCCAACGAGCCTTAGTGCAAGCCTTCTTAGCTACGCAAAAAAGAGTTAAAAGAGCGCTCTCGTTGGATAGGGGGGACCTACCTACACAACAACGCAACTTTAACTCGCGGATCTGGGGTTATAATTCCTAAACGTTTATCAAACGCAGGCAAAGAAAAATCCTTCAACAACTTTTTGCCTTGCACAAAATGTCTAGAATTCTTTAACCAAAAAGACCTGTATTTGAATGTAAAAAGTTGTCAAACAAGAGTTGGAATGAAGGGTTACAAAGGCGCAATGTGCTGCACTTCTACCAATTTCCAGTGCTGCTTGTGATGAAACGTGACATAATTACGCAAGCTATGCAGACTGCGGATCTGATACTCAAATACGGCTTGCAAATATACGCACAACATGGTGCGCAAGATCATCAGCATTCATACAACGCGCAGAAAATGCGTGAGCTTGGAAGGCTGCTCGAGAAGGATCTAACCAGATTACTAATATAGCCAAAATGATTCATCTGGGTAACACAAAACGATACTGTTTGATTATACAGAATGATGTATGTATGTAATTGATACACAATTTAAGGAAAAATTAAAGGGTAAATAATAGTTGAAAATAGTAATATATCATTCTGATTTCAGCTCTTCCCAGTGGTTTGATTGGATATTGCTTAACATCTCGTATTTATGCAACTTGGCTAATCGAGACGAAGGGAGGGACGTAAGGGATGACGCGGGGGTAAAAGGGGTGGACAGGCCTGTGCTGGTCAGAACCAGCCACAAGCATATGGGGAGGGCAGGGGTTCCCCTACGTCGTGGTCGTCTCCGTCTGTGTCATCATCCGTCCGTGTTGTCTTTAACGTCGCCGTCGGGGTGGTAGTCAAAGGGAAGGGGTTCCCCAACGACGACCCAGAGCTCGCCATTAGTTTCAGGGAGTGAAACTCCCATATTCACGGGGCCAAACCGCAAGAAGGTGTCGAGTTGGAATTTGAAGGCCCTCTTCCCTGGTGTATGCCCGTATGTCACACAAGACGGAGTGAGCATACGCTCAACTTTTCAGAATCATTAAAGAGGAATTGGCTCCAAACATGTGGTGGCTTCAGCTTTTTATATCCGACTATGAGAGGGCGATGATGAATTCGACAAGAACAACAGACCGAATGGGAGGTGAGTCAGCCTCTGTGCACTGTAGCCAATGTAGATGGAGGTCAAAAGGTGCGGGTCGGCGAGGTCATATCAATGTTGCATGGTAAGTGCATGGAAATATTTCAAAACCATATTGATGACATTAGCAAATGAAATCCTAGAGGTGTTTGTTTAGATAATCCTCTATAGTAATTTAAACCAGTTTTATAAATTAAATTTATAACACTATACAACAAAAACACAGCACAGAACCCAGCACCACTATAGTGTGTCAAGCCTCTAATCTCGCACTGAACAGAAGCAAACACCGACCAAACATAAACTGCACAACCTGTGCGGACGGAATAGACACAAAACAACAGTGAGATCACATATTTTTTACTAAGAAGCAACAAAACCTTTTAGTCTGGACGGAACAGACATTCTCTTCAAGATAACAGACATCTAACTGAACACATTCAGCAGAAACAGAAGCTAACGCCATGTGATGTGGGAACAAGAGCGTAACTAAGAGCGGAAAAAAGCACAGCACAGAGACCGTGTCAAGGCTCTAATCTCACATTGGATGGAACGTAGCTCTTTCTGAACATAACAACAACTCCTCAGGCTGCACGTGTCATCCGTGTCATCGTCCAATTTGTCATTGTCGTCGCTGTCGGGGAGGTAGTCAAAGGGAAGTGGAAAGTTCCTTGACGACGACCCAGAGGTCGCCATTAGTTTCAGGGAGTAAAAATCCACTTTTCACGGGCCAAACCACGAGAAGGTTTCAAGTTGAAATTAAATGTATAACAATATACAACAAAAAAAACAGCACAGAAACCAGCACCACTAAAGTGCGTCTAGCCTCTAATCTCGCACTGAACAGAAGCTAACACCGACCAAACATAAACTGCACAACCTGTGCGGACGGAATAGACGCAGAACAACACTGAGATCACAAACACTTTACTGAATAGCAACAAAACCTTGCTTTCTGGACGATAAAGGCATTCTCTTAAAGATAACAGACATCTAACTGAACACATTCAGCAGAAACAGAAGCCAACGCCATGTGCTGTGGAGGCCTTACAAGAGCGGAAAGGCACAGCACATAAACCGTGTCAAGGTTCTAATCTCACATTGGACAGAACATAGCTCTTTCTGAACATAAATTCCTCAGGCTGCACGGACGGAACAGACGGAGCACAACACTGAGATGACAAAGCAGGACAGAATAAATAGAGAACTAAACCTTCCAGTCTGGACAGAACAGACAACCTCCTGATGAAACAGAATGATGAATGAGATCGAGGACACAGCAAAGGCTTGAACAAGCAACACAAAACACATACAGCAGGAACAGAAGCTAGCTCCATGTACTGTGGAGGCCCAATGAGACCAGAGCGAAGAGCGCGGACAAAACACGTCCGCCTAGGACAAGAACAACAGACCCAACAAACATTATACTCTGGGTCCCGTGCGGGAAAGTTAAGGGAAGTGCGGGTTAACTGCGGGAAGCGGGACGTCCCGTAATTTGGGAAAGTTACGGGACGTCCCGCACGGGACCCGCGAGGGAAGGTTAGGGACGTCCCGTGTATGGGAAAGTCACGGGACGTCCCGCACGGGAAGCGCGAGGGAAGGTTAGGGACGTCCCGCACGGGACCCGCGAGGGCGAGTTAAGGGACGTCCCGTCTCGGGGAAAGTCACGGGACGTCCCGCATAGTACCCGCGAAGGAAGGGATTCGGATAAGATACGTACGGGTAAACTGCAATGCCCGTATATTATGAACGATCCAGTTAGTCAACATAATTTACTATTTTGCCTGTGAAACAAAATGAGCATATTGTACTTCAATCAATCTCCACCATAAAGAGTTGTGTGTGTACATTATTGAAAAAACACGATAACCAATCACCTTGGTAATGAATATATTATTAGTTTTTGATTTATTAATTAAACAACAGCTGTATGCATCAACAAATTAAAAAGGAAATTTTGTGATGAAATTAATTATTATTATTATTTATTTATATATATTTATTATAATTAAAATTCAAAAGCAATTTGTAGAACGTTCTTTTTTATGTTTATTTACCGCCACGGAGCCAACATTCATCTGCACACGCGAAATAACATTGAATTGTTTATGCAGATAATTCTGTAGCTTTTGGCCTGCTTTCATTTTCTCTTGTAATACATTTTTGGATGAGCGAAGCAAAGATTCCATTTCACTACACTGGTGAAAAAAATCCGGAATGTTTTTTTTCTTCTTTCTGTTTGTATTGTTGTGTGTTTGTTAACACGATTCCGGCTAAACCGATACTCCAATATAGCGATGAAATTGTCTAAAGGCCTTTGAAATCTATGAACTTAGAACTGCCACGTGCCACGTCGCATTTTACGATTTATTTCGATTTAAAAAAAAATTCTTCGACTTAAACCCCTACATGCTTTATCCGATTGTTATGATTTTTTCACAGAACCTTAATTTTATGAATTAATATATTCGCGTGAAATTTGAGCGCAATCAAAAAATTATTTCTCATGAAAATCACAATTTTACGATTTTTTACGACTTTAATAAATTTCTTTGACTTATAACACATATAATATGCTTTATCCTATTGTATTTTAAGAATTAATATATTCGTGAGAAATTTGTGCGTAATAGAAAAAAAATTATTTCTTACTAGGAAAACGCTCAGTTGGACGCGTTGTTGAGCGAGCACCGGTACGTGCAACACGACCCAAGTACGACATTCCCATAATGTTACATACCAATAAGTCTTTAAGGTCTTGACCGATTTACCTGAAAATTTGTAAAATAGGAGAGAATGGATAAAATCCACCGCCATCTAGAGGACCTTGACATCATTTCTTTGGGAAAACTATTTTAACTCTTGATTACTTCTAGGTGACAGTACATAGTGACCAGAATTCTTGTGCGACTTTTCGTTGCCATGGTAACGTTACTTTTGTTAAAATGTAAATTCTATCTACACTACTTATCGAATCAAAATAAAATTAACATATTCGTGACCGGACGGACATTCTAAATGATTTGGCTGCCTCAGATTTTGTCGCCGTTTAGTTTAAAAAAATAACTTTAGATTAACTTTAATGTAACTTTATAACTTTTTGAACGATTTTGCCACAAAACTAATAGCATTCAATCGGGAACGAAACTTGCGGATGGTCAAAATTTCAACTCGATCCGAGCCTCCGTTCGACCGCTATCATGAGCCAATAAAGCTGAGCGACTTTCCGTTGCCATGGTAACGGGACTTTGTTATAATGTAATTTCCGACTACACTACTTATCGGATCAAAATAAAAATAACATATTCGTGATCGGACGGACATTCTAAATGATTTGGCCACCTCAGATTTTGTCGCCGTTTAGTTTGAAAAAAAAACTTTCGATTAACTTAAATGCAACTTTTTAACTTTTTGAACGATTTTGCCACAAAACTAATGGCATTCAATCGGGAACGAAACTTGCGGATGGTCAAAATTTCAACTCGATCCGAGCCTCCGTTCGACCGCTATCATGAGCCAAAAAAGCTGAGCGACTTTCCGTTGCCATGGTAACGGGACTTTGTTAATGTAATTTCCGACTACACTACTTATCGGATCAAAATAAAAATAACATATTCGTGATCGGACGGACATTCTAAATGATTTGGCCACCTCAGATTTTGTTGCCGTTTAGTTTGAAAAAAAAACTTTCGATTAACTTAAATGTAACTTTTTAACTTTTTGAACGATTTTGCCACAAAACTATACAGCAACCCGCCTAGGTGGTATGTACATGTGTGCAAAATTTCAGGTCGATCAGAGAAACGGTGCGACCTGTATCGAAGCAGTAACAGAAAAAAAAAAAAAAAAAAACAGACAGACATTCGAGCCATAAGAGTTAAGTGGAGACGCTCGCTTCGCTCGCTCAATAAATCGCAATTTTACGCTTTTTCGTTTTTTTTTTTACCAAATTTCTTCGACTTACAACACCAACATGCTTTATTCGATTATAATGTAGTGTGTAATATAATGTGCGCCCCTGATCCTCATATCGTCGTCGTAAAAATTAAAACAATATTACCAAGCGTGTCTCGCAGCCCATAGCAATGGGAAAACGAAATCAATTTAAATACCATCTGCATAACACATAGCAGCTCAATGCACCAATTACGCTCATCCAAAAACACGCCCCCCCCCCCCTGAAAAAGCGTTTGCGAAGCTTCCTAGTACTTAAAAAATTTCACCTCACTTTGGCTCCTCGTTTGCGTAATTCGGCTTTTAAAACCCCAACGCTCAAATGACTATAATTAGGTTCATCCATTTTAACCCTTTATTTCGCAGGCAATCAGACCACAGAATAATAACACGCAAAAATTGGCAATATTGAAATAAAATGGTGCAATCGCTAAGTGTTTACACTCGCGCCAATACTATGTTATGGGTCCCGCCATGATGGATTTTGAACGTGGACCTCTTCGGACAGGTGCTGCCACCTACTACAGCTTCCACCTGAGACGCCCATTCTACGGCGATTGCCCAAACTAAAAAGCCACAGCCATTTCAACTATTTCATACATGCGAACAGCTGTTTATTGATGGCTAGAAGGCCGTGGACTCTGGTCTGTCACTGCTACATAACCCTACTTTTGTAGACGCGGGAAGGAAAAAGCTTAGGCGTATGATTTACATTCGAAGATGGAGCCAAATTTTTATTTATTGATAATAAGACGAGGGAGCGCAGCGACTGAGTCTTACAACCCAAGTTGGACGGGTCTTCCTCGTGATAAATTTGTCTGTCCGTTTGTCTATCCAATCCCATACGGCCGAACGGCCCAACAGATTGAGCTGAAATTTTGAACAGACATCCGAGACCGGTGCACTAAGAAATGCTAACAAAATGAGCAATATCCGCTGCGATTTAAACCTACAAGAATTAATAAATTGCAACATAGGCTGAAATAGGATTTAATTTAACGACAATGATTTTGTTTTGGGAGAAATCATTTTCATCAAATCATGTTTGTCAGGCAGTGAATGCATGCAGTGACCAAGGTATAACAAATCTCGACGCAAAAGGTTATAAGGATTTAAGGGCACACAACACTAAGGTGTCATGTGTTTTAAACGTTTTTAAAATCCTATTATATATTTTTTTACCCAGAGGCCTACGCGGACGCCTATAGAGCCTACAATAGGGCATGATAGGCCCTAGGCCTAGGCCATAAGCTCTCTTAAGGCTTTCGATAATGGGCATAGGGCCTAGGCCTAGCCCAACGAGCTAACATGGATGTGTGGCCTAGGCCCTAGTAGTTTTGATCGGTTGGCTAGACTGGGCCCTATATAGGCCTTCCTCTACTGATGATGAATAGCCCTAGGCCTAGAATATTAGATAGCCTAGACTATCGGTATTTTATAAGTTTCCTTGCTCCTATTGAGTATAGGCCTAGATGTTTGCAAATCCATGTGTTCTGGCCATGCCATAGCAGACACTTTTATCATAATATACAATTACAAAAATACAAAGGAATACACCATAATCTACAGCACACTTTAAAATCAATTTTAGGATATTCATACAAAAGCTTGACTTCAGAAAATGTAAAAATGTTTAATGACGCAGCTCAGCAGTGGGCAGAAATTGCAAGGGGCTTTGTTGCAACATCGAACGAAGGTCTCTTATTAGCTCCAACTACAGTCCATGCTCCCACACCTTTTTGTAAGTACTACTGGTAATATTGGTAAAAACAGGCAAACATACATTGACCTTCCGAAAGCAACCAAAAGTAAACCCAAGCTCGGAAATCAATATGTCGGCCGAGATGGGGTTGGGGCAGATCAGTGGTGCCACTACACGACTTGATTTGCAGGAACCATGTCAAAACAGTAATGTCGAAGTGGATTTTGTTATCTAGTTTTTTAGTTAAGTGTTACAGAGTTTTCTGCCATCAGGAAGAAGTATTAGCATTTGCTATTCAGCATGCTTGTCTTGTGCATATTTACATATTCACAATTTCACATTTCACATTCACGCTGAAATGGACCGCAGTGCCGTGACTGAGTGGATGAACTTGAATTTCTTTGTTAACAACAGTGTTGTTAACGTTCATCTTTCCCATAGGCCGGAACTAAAATGAAGGACATGAAACAAAGCATGTACCACGTGGTACGGCTTTTAAGAGCGGAAGGTGCCCTCACCGTGAGTGTAGCAACATTCCCGCCATTATTGTATGGAAGTAATGAACAATCGGCTACTCTTCGTATCCCGGGGAAAAATAAATCTGAGCGCCTAAACTCGTCTCCGCGCCAGCCTCAGCGACTCAACTTGACAATCTATTATTAAAGTTTTTTTTCCCCCAGAACCGGAACCTATAATGTACAAGGACAAATCCACACAGGCAAGGACAAGGACAACCTACCGAAGTAAAGGAACCAGCTGTGATTTAGGTGCTACATACAGAGATACTCCACCTACAGTCAGCACAGCATGTTCCCCCATCCAACCAGGAATCAACATTCAAACCTTGCCCATGAAAACATTCTTTAAAAAAAGCTCCAGTGATGAATGCAGGCCTACAGGAAAAAGCAAGTGGTGACTTAAGCGAAAGTCAAGGTAGTGCAGGCTTTACTTTATCAGCCACATGTACTGATTCAAGTGATGCAGACTCCGACTATGAAAATGTTTCAAACGATGAACTACGAATGATCAGTTTGAAGCGAACTCTTTTAATGCTTGAAAAGTATCCTAGACAATATTTAGGTTTACCTGATGATTGTTTTTATCTAGTTGACCTATTGGCCCAAATTTAAAAGCAAGGAAGACAAGGAAAAATGTGCTATTAACATTAAAAAAAACTTAGACTTAATGAACCATTTGTAACTTTGGGACATGACTTTGGTATTTCATGCTCTCAAGCTAGTCGAATATTTAAAAAACACCTTACCAAAGCTTGCACAATGTATGAAGCAACTTGTTGTTTGGTGAACAAAAGAAACTATTAAAAAAATGTTGCCGATATCTTTCAGAACCAGATTTAATAATGTCCAGTCCATCATAGATAGTTTTGAAATAGAAATAGAGAAACCTACCGATCCAGTCAAACAAGCTCTTACTTGGTCGGAATACAAAAAAACTAATACCATTAAATATTTTGTTTCGTCGACTCCGGATGGAATAGTAAATTTTATATCCACTGGGTATGGAGGTCGAACCAGCGATATCATAATAACAGAACAATGTGGCTATCGTGAAAAACTAACTCCTGGAATAGAAGTTATGGCTGACAGAGGTTTCAAGCATATAGAAACACAATTACTCAAAAAAGGTTGTACCCTAATCCGTCCTCCTAGTGTGTCGGCAGATAAAAAATGTACCCATAATGAAGTCATGGAAACAAAAGTTATAGCTAGTTTACGCATTCACATTGAACGAGTAATTAGAAGGTTTCGAGAGTTTGCGTTCTTAGCCCCTCACGCTTGTATTGATGTCCACTCCATTTACCTTGCAGATAATGCAGTGGTAGTTGCTGCTGGCATTGTTAATTTGCAAGGTCCACTGATAAAATAGACAAAGCAGGGTTGAGAGAAAGAAGTTATTCACCGCAACCTCCCCCGTATCTTTTTAAGCTCGTTATTAAAATTTCAATCGATTATTGACTGTTTTGAAATGAAGTAGAAAAGCCACCCCAAAGCAGTGAATCAGGCATTAACATGGTCCAACTAAAAAAAATGTAATACTCTTGTGCTAAAAAACCCGGGGGAATAAAATGAGAGTATTTGTAACACTATTTTAAACACTTGAAGAAAATATGTTTTACACCCCGAAATCATCACAACAACTTTCTTTTGTTTACTAATCTCACAACCAACTTCACAAAAAAACCCACATCTGCCCCCCCAACCCTTTCCCCAACGTTTAAAAAAGTTGTGACGTCCGCAAATTGCCCCCACTTCATATCCGTTGTCATGAAACAGTGCCAAATTTGAACAATTACCCAATCAAAAAAAATAGTTCGCACGACAAACACACTAGTTGGCAAAAAGAACGGGATCTCTGAAGATCGAAGGACACTCTTCGAACTGCTATCCAAACAGAAAGCCACGCGGAGGGGGAGGGATTTGGACTTTCGCATCTATGGACTGTTGGCGGTGGCCACGGGGACGGCCCCTGGCCCATTGATTGGATATTTCTTTACGTCTCAATTTATGCAACTTGGGTAATAGGACGAAAGGGGGAGTAAGGGTACGCGGGGGGACAAGGGGGGACAGGCCTGGTGGTCAGAACCAGCCCCAAGCATAGGGGGGGGACGGGGGTTCCCCCCCGGGCGTGGTCGTCTCCGTCTGTGTCATCATCCGTCCTTTTTGTCTTTGTCGTCGCCTCGGGGAGGTAGTCAAAGGGAAGGGGGTTCCCCCCACGACGACCCAAAGCTCGCCATTAGTATCAGGGGGTGAAAACCCCCTATTCCGGGCCAAACCCCGAAAAGGTGTCGGTTTGAATTTTTAAGGCCCACACCCGGGTCCATGGGCTGGGCCAATCTCCACAACCCCCCCCAAGGGCTAGCTACAAAAACTACACTAATAAACACAACCACCAACGAATAATCCCAATAAATGTTTGGGTAGCCATAGATTTTTTCCACTTCCCGTAACCAAAAGTGCTTTCCGGCTGTCGAGGGGGTTCTGATATCGAAAACAAAGATAGGCTTATTTTAATTATGACTTATCAACCTTCTTCGTTTATAGTTGAATTTGTATATATCGCGAATAAAAAAAAAAAAAAGGAATCGACTTGTCGGTAATTCCTTCGAGTAGACTAAAATATTTGCCCGACGTTAGAAGACGTAGGAGATATCGTAGACCAAATCGTGAAGGTTAAAAAACGAATCCAAAGAAAGAAACAGCCAACGGAATTTTATTTGGTGAAAAGTGCTATCATATTCTGGTAAGTTGAACACATTCCATTAATTTATTTAGGCGTAGGCCAATCCCTTTTAAAAGCATAGTGCAAAAGTTTTGGAAGCATGGCCTAGGCTAGGCCTGGCCTACGCCTAGGCAGGGTTAGCCTAGATAAATTATGGCCTGCTAACAAACCCTAAATTCCGTTTCAGTGAGTCGTCCTGACTCAGTGGCCTTAATGTCAACGTACATTAAAAACTGGTCAATTAACCACACCATCCAATGGCAAGAGGCCCCGCATCCCGAAAAACTTTTGATAACTCCAGCAGCACCGACAGCGACGCCGAGTAGACGGGATACGAAAATGAAAAAAGGTAATACTTATAGGGGTGTAGGCGTCCTAGGGACGTGTCCGATTGCTTGAAAAACGTGGCTTTTCTTGTATCCAGCCTTCTGTCCGTCGGCTTCAGGAAGCATAGCGCCTGTGTCTACGAGTGAGAGGGAGACGGATGAGGAAAAACATATCGTAAAACGCCAGATCAGTGTCATCTCATGCGCGAACAAGGTGCGCATTCGATCGAACTCGCAGCTGACCGGCGAGTAGTATGGGAAAATAATTTGCGAGTACATATTATTACTAAGCATCCGCATTACATGATTGATATTTGCAAACGCTACAGTATGGTTTAATTGCATTAAAAATAAGAATAGCATCAATTTTACGCTACAGCTACCAGTTAATAGTAGCCTACTCCTCGCTACTCAATAAAGTAACGTGTTACAAATAGCGCAATAGGTACTTAACAACACTGGTAATAATGATAAAAAATAATGATAATAATTAGTGCACTGAACGTAATAAATGTAGGCTACTATTCTTACATTTAAATTGGGGATATTTGGAGTAGGTACAAACTAAACAATATGGTTTGCAATTGTTACGTTCAGATATCACGTGATGGTAGACCAGCTCCTCAAGCTGAAGATTAGATTTTGCTAGGAAATCAAAATTAATTCTGAAGTTTAAAATTACCTAAGAAGGAGGATGCTGGAAATGTTTATGTGGATGCAACACAGAAGCTACATAGCTCTATTATAATGTTCTATTTTCCAGACCAAAACACAACTGCACAAATCGAAACAAATAGTGCTAGTCTCCTTGCTGCGGAGATCCATACTTGATTCATATGCTGCCAGCAGAAAGTGAGCAGTGAGAATGTAGAAAACTTGCCGACAACAGCTTGGACAGACGATGTGGTGCCCAAATTAAAAGCCAAAGTCGAAGAACAGGCAGCAACGATAAAGGATCTATCTATATCTTTATCTATTTATATCTATACTCTACCTATCATTATTGTTCGTAGTTTTTGTTTATGTGCGAGCACTGCAAGAGAGCGAGTTTTATCCCATAACTTACATCAAAGTTAGACCAACAGGATAATTATTCTCGGTGGTACAGTTCAAGACACGTCCTCCTTGAAAACAATGACGAGCCTGCTATGTTTTTTTTTTCAGCAATATCTGTGCTTCAGGTTGATCTGCACTTAATACATCACATGACAAATGCAGATTGGAATAATTGCAGGGTGTGGCTAATTTTTTTTTTCCTTTAAAGAAGTTACACTCGAGGTGTGTGCACAAAACTGTTCCATCTCTCAAGTAATTCCACTATCAAATTCACTAAAGATGAACTTCGAAGTGTTACTTAGCTGGTTGAGGACTATGCGCGAGTTTTACTCCATAATTTGGAGTTATGATACCCAAGCAAGTGACGAACCAGTCGGGTCTATTTCATGGCAACAATCTTGGACCCAAAGGGTAAGTGCACGCATAAGCAACATATAATAATAAAATAGAAGAAAAAAGAAAAAAATAAAAAAAAAAATAAAATAAATAGTGTTTAGAGTCTACCCACTAAAAATTAAACTGATTGAGAGGGCTGAGGCATTTAAGTTTTTTTTTTAAAATAGGAAGGTCTGCGTTTTGGCCTGTCCCCAAAAAAAAAAAAGGGCCTTAGGGTGATATGGGAAAAATAGCACACCCCCCCCCTAAGGCCTGTTTTCTAAAATGATATCTGAATTATTATTTTTCTTTACATTAAAATACAGTAAAAATTACATCATTTACATTAAATTTAAAAAATTGTATTCCCCTTCCCTTTTAGGAAATATGGGTGTATTTCAAGACTATTTGCCCCTAGAAGGAGCCAATCAAGTGATGAGAGCGATTTTTAATGGGAAAGGGGAAAAACCCCAAAACGAATCCAACCTGGGGTTGCAGACCTGGGGAACTCGACGATGAACTTTAATCTCGCAACTTCCATCTTTCTGGGCAGTTTTTTAAAAAATTTAAATAGTATTAATCTGTTAATTTTTATCAAGCCTAGGCCAGGCCTAGCCCCCAAAGTTTTGATGGAAGCCCCTATTCTAATGGAGGCCACGTTTTTTTGTTAAAATTAGTTTAGTTTTTTGGGTTTAAAAGGGACACAACCTAAGGTTTTAGTGCCCGTGTTTCTTTTAGAGTGTGTGCTATTTTTTAAAAATAAACTTTTTTGATTCGTTTTTTTTAAAAACATTGGTTTTTCTCAGATTATCAGATAAAAATTTTTTAAATTAGGTTTAGTTTAAAATCATTCCTCTCGTCTGTGGGGGACATTCTACTAAAATGTCTTGACAGTTAAAAAACTCACCACACTGCTTACATAGGGGGTGGGTCTTCGCCTCTTAAAAGGTATGCTTTGGGGGTGAGATGTGTGTCCCAAAGTGAGACGGGGGGAGAACAACCTCTTTGCACGGAAGGCGCCCTTTAAAAAACCAGGGGGGTTGCATAGTCTTTTTTTTCACGAACTATTTTTTTTGCATGATATGCCATTCAAAAGGAGGGCCCTGAGAAAAGTTTTGCCTGTTGAAATAACAATTAGGCATCCTTTTCACCCCGTGTAATCCCCGCCCCAATGGATGTACTCGAAAATGGTTTTTGGGGCTGCAGAAAACCTTAGGTTAGATCATAATGTTTGGGCCCTCGCCAAATCAAAATGCCATTTATTTTTTACGAGTACCTGTGGTGCAAAAAAAAGTTTTCTCTCAATTTAAACCCCGGTCGAGATGACATTGTACGTCAAAAAGTGTATGGAGCTCGACCACTATGAAAAACCCTTTTTAACAACACGGGGGAACTACGTGCATTATCCCCCAACTGGAAAATGAAAACGTTCATGGTCGTCAGGAATAACCGCCGGAAGAGAATAACCACGATTTCAAGATCAGAGGACTTCCCGTTTTTGAAAAAAAAAACCTATTCGGGCATTGTATTACGCAAAATTGTTACAAAAGATAACTACAAAATATTCAATTCCTACATAATTTTCCAAGAAAATCATGAAAGATTCTTTTTAAAGCATTGTTATCCTAGTATTGAACAGCAAGCCAAATACAAGGCCCAAGCATGTGTAAACAAAATCTCTGAATGCAAATTTTGGAACTGAGAACGTACAAACGAGGATTCTAGACTTTATTTATATTCCTTAGATCGTTTATGAATTCATTACACCAGCAAGTACCCAATTGTTCATTATTAAACCACTTTTAACATGATTTTATGTTGGGGTTCAATCTTGTCCCAATAATTTTACCATTGTTTTTTTAAGCTTGTGTTTAAAAAATACTTTCATATGTGAAGGTAGGACTAATAAGTCAATCAGTGGTAGTCTTTTTGCATGCTTATTTTGCATGTATCTGCTTGTTCATTGCGAAGAATCCCTGAATCTCGGAACACAACCTCCTCCCGACGAGAAAGTAGGGAAGTAGTTGGTCGCACCCTCAGTACAACGTAGGGCACACACTACACAGCATGTTATTCTGTTGTGCTTAGTAACAAGACATTACCTGACAAGAAGGGTAGAATAAAAAGATTATTGATTGATTGGATATTGCTTAACGTCTCATATTTATGCAACTTGGCTAATCGAGACGAAGGGAGGGACGTAAGGGATGACGCTGGGGACAAGGGGTGGACAGGCCTGTGCTGGTCAGAACCAGCCACAAGCATATGGGGAGGGCCGGGGTTCCCCCACGTCGTGGTCGTCTATGTCATCATCGTCGCCGTCAGGGAGGTAGTAAAAGGGAAGGGGAACGTCCCCGACGACGACCCAGAGCTCGCCATTAGTTTCAGGAGAAAAATTCCCCTAATCACGGGCCAAACCACGAGAAGATTGCGAGTTGGAATTTGATCACAAAGAGTAAACGAAACCTTCCAGTCTGGACAGAACAGACAACCTTCTGATGTTAACAAACATTAATCAGAAGAATGTGAGGACATACAGCCAAGACTTGCTGAAACAACACACTCAGCATTAAGACGAGCTATCTCACACTGACCAAACATAATACCACACGGGCTGTATGGACGGAAAAAACGGGGCGCATACCGAGATAACAAGCACTTGACTGACGAGCAATGCAGAAAAGAGAGTAAAACAAACTTTCTGTCTGGACAGAACAGACATCCTCGTAACGGCAACACACACAAAACAAAACACATTCAGTAGTAACAGAAGCCAACTCCTTTTACTGTGGAGACCGTACAAGAACAGAACGAAGAGCGGAGACAACACACGTCCACCTCCGACAAGAACAACTGACCGACTGCGAGACTGCCGCTGCGCTGTGTGTACTGTAGCCTGTGTAGATGGCAGTCAAAAGGTGCGGGGCGGCGAGGTCATATCGATGTTGCACGTCAAGTGCATTGAAATTATTCAAAATCGTATGATGACAGTAGCACATGATCTCCAAGATGTATAAAATATTGGTTGTGAGCTATATTTAAAAGTGTAGTGAGGTCCATGGCGACGATCTATATTTTAGAAAGATATTACATTAGCTATGGATTCTACTGTCATTAGGCCTACAGATCAACTGGAACACAGCGCATTTCACCTCACTCACAGGTAGATAGTAGTTCAATCGAGTGACTAGCAGAGGTTGATAAATTCAAGACATAAGAATTTTCCTCATTTTTCGATAACAACACACAAAAAATAGTTGCTTGCCGCCCACAAGGTAATCCGACCGAAAGAATGATCAAGACAATCAAACAACGAATTAAGGCCATATACTGAGGATCATAAGGATTTGACAAATACCTACCGGCAGTTCGTTTTTCAATCCGATCGTCATCAGCGAATCAACCGTTTTTTTTCCAGCAATGCTAGCTTTCGGGCGCGAGTTTACCACCCAAATCTCCAATACTGCTACTACTGAGCAACTTCTTTGTTCTACCATCAAGTCACAATGATGGTAAAACAAGAAGAGGAAGCTGAACCTGCAGCTATTGGCAGCTATAAAGCACCCCAATACACCATTTGGTAAGTTTAAAGTGATATCAATAGGCTTAAGGCTCAAAACATAGATAAAAATATTTGCTACTTATTTGATAAAAGAGAGATATATGTTTATTTTTTATAGGGTTCTAGATGCGTCGAAGTCGTTGCGCAAAACTCAACAATGGCATAAATAAACACACCGAAACACCGTTTGGTAAGTAAATGTGGTAATATAGGCTGCAAATGCAGCGAAATGCGTTCCAATTTGCAACTGTTACTTTCTAGTCTATTGCTATATGCTATGCTTGTCAGGAACATTTATATCATCTATTTTTCTTCTTTTAGATGCCACACCCACCAACAAAACCATGTTCCGGTGGAGCCATGAAGCCACTCTGGCCTTAATTACAATCAGGAGTGAGCTATCGGAGAATTTTACATCCTTTAATATTAGTATGAAGCAAGCTTGGAACCTCGTGGCAAGGCAAATTGAGGAGCATGGTAGGATTGTTATCTTAATTTTGTAGAATTCATTAGATGTAACATTAATGTGATACGATATACAAGTACTTTACAGCCACACCTTGGGATCGACTGTTATAAATACATTAAAATAAAGTAAATCAATAATCTATGATTCTTTACATAGACCCACAGGTGTAGGTTTACAATTTACATACAAACTTTGCCCCACATGACATGCAGATGCTACACCAAACCAGACCTTGCATAATCTAGGATTCCATCTACCACCATCTGATGGAAACTTGCCCTTTAATTTCTTGGTTATCGAATCAATGCAGATTTGTGCGACGCAAAATGGAGAAGCTTAAAAAAACTTACAACTTCATCCGGGTACACAATTCCAAAAGTGGGAAGAATAGGAAAACGTGGCGCTATTTGGATGAAAGTGTAAATAAATAGATATTACAACTCATTTCAATGAAACAGTGAATTTTTAATGAAATTACGTGTAAGCTAAACATATACGGTAGCAAAAGTGCGCAAGTGACAAAAATATGATATTTTCAATTTCAACATACTTTTAACATTCTTATTTGCAAATTATTAAGTATTCATACGAGACAAAAGTAAAAATCTTGGCCCCCAAGAGCGTAACTGACATAATTTATATTTAATTTAAAATGGGATTTGTGGAGCAGGTTGAGTGGATACGCAGGGTTATTTCACACATAAAGGAATTCAAGACTTGTTCAAGAATACTCGTTAGATTTAATTATTAGCAAGACAAGTTGTGATACAATTACGTTACGTTTTACAAACGTTGACAGGGAGAGAATTCTAGGCGAGCAAAAGAAGCGCTGCCTGCCCTCTAGCGGGTAACAAGGGAAAATGCGTGAAGCGCCTATCCTAGTGTAGGCCTACTGGCCGGCAGAATGCGTGACCGTCTCTTATCGTATCTGTGAGAGCGCCAATTTCAACACTTCCCCTCGAGATGAGAACGGAGATTCTGCAGTCCCAGCATCCGAAGGCATTTCGCGTGCTTCGGTCCAGGCAGTCCCTTTGTTAGTACGTCAGCTGCCATGTCCTCGGTCGACCTGTACTCGACCTTCACAAGTCCATTTTCCAACACTTCTCTGATGAAGTGGTGGCGCACATCTATGTGCTTCGTTCTTCGATGGTAAATGGGGTTTTCTGATAACTTTCGTGCCCCATTGTTGTCGCTGAATATTTTTACTTCGGCTAATTTCTCAAAACCGAGTTCTACAAGGAAAATCGCTGAAGGTATATGGCCTCCTTAGCGGCTTCGGTGAGAGCCATATACTCAGCCTCAGTCGACGATAGGGCCACTGTTCTCTGCTTTCTTGATTCCCAAGAAATCGGACAACCGCTCAGGATGAAAGCATACCCTGTATAGGATCTCCTGTCGTTCGAACAGTTCCCCCAATCTGCGTCCCTGAAAACAACCAAACTTCCAACTGATTTCTCGAATCGTAGACCGATATCTGCCGTTCCCTTCAAGTACCGCAGAACGCGTTTCGCCGCGATCCAGTGAGTTCTGTCGTAGCAGGAATTGTATTGGCTTAGGTAGCTGACCGCGTGGGCTATGTCAGGTCTAGAGCAAACAGCCAAATACATCAGTGCCCCTATTAGTTCTCTGTACGGCAGTTTCTCTTCCCCTGGTTCGGACTTCTCTTCATTCCTCTTCAGCTTCGTGCCAGGGTCCAACGGCGTAGATACGGGTTTCGACTCCGACATTCCGTAACGTTCTAGGATGTCGTTTACATATCCTCGCTGGTTCATGGATATTCCTTTAACGTCTCTGACGAATTCCATTCCAAGACAGTATTTCACTTCTCCAAGATTTTTGACTTCGAATACCTTCGACAGATGATCAAAAACTTCAGCAATGACTTTCTCGTTTCGGGATGCGACTAACATGTCATCCACGTACACCATAACGATCAGGATGTTTTCTCCTTGCCCGGAGAAAATGTGCAAGGGTCGGTGGCAGATTGTTTCAATCCAAATTTCGTTAGTTGTTCGCTCAATGCTGCATGCCAGCGACGTCCGGCCTGACGCAGACCGTAAAGCGCCTTATTTAAGAGACATACCTTTTGTTACCATCCCTTAGTTCGTGGAGCATTTCCGTAGCTTTCTTTCCAGTTTCGCTGTTCTTCGATTCCGTATGAGATATTTCCTCTAGTGTTTCTTCAGTGAGCTTGGGCACCTCCATGTATATCTTCTCTTCGAGCACGCCATTCAGGTACGCGGTCGTGACATCGAACTGATTTACCTTCATCCCATGCTGTGCAGCTAGAGCCATCATCATACGTACGGAACTGATACGCGCCACCGGCGCAAAAGTCTCGTCGAAATCCACACCTGGACGCTGTGCGAAGCCCCTAGCGACTATCCTAGCTTTTCTTCGGTCGATGTTCCCGTCCTGATCGTATTTGTTTCTCAGGACTACTCGACTGCCAATTACCTTGCGATCCGATGGACGTTCCACCAGCTTCCACGTATCTTTCTTGATAATCGATTTCAGCTCGGATGCTATGGCTTGACGCCACTCGTCCCTGTTTGGACCATCTATCGCCTCTTGGAATGGAACTTCGGCTACACCGGCAAATTCCAAATCTTCTTCCGCGTAACAGGCCGGTTGGTAGATCTTCTTGGGTCTACCCCTGAGACCGATCATGAGTCTTCCGGGTCGGCCACGGCCTCTTCTTGGTTCATTCTCAGCCGCGTCTTCTTCCGGCGCGTTTTCTTCATTCAACTCGTTCTCTTAGATCCGAAACTCAACGACCTTCCAAACTGGGGAGTTGGTTTCCTCCGGCATAAAATCCTCGTACACTTTGTCGGATGGGAATGTTACTGACTTAGTAAATTCCACGTCTCGCGTTATGTCGATTTTTCTATCTTCTGGTACCATACTCTGTATGCTTTCGACTCCTTCGAATAACCGACAAATACACATTTCTTCGAGCGTGGCTCGAACTTGCTCCGAGCTGGTTCCTGGATCAAAGTGAAGACTTCGCAGCCAAATTCACGTAAGTTACTCACGTCTGGTGCTTCTCCAGTTCACTTCTCGAAAGGAGTTTTGCCACTTATGCTTCTAGAAGGACACCTGTTTCTGATGTAATTTGCCGTGTTAATTGCTTCGCCCCAAAACGACGGTGGCAGTCCGGATTGTATCAGTAGGCACCTCGCCATTTCCACGAGCGTACGGTTTTTCCTTTCCGCGACTCCGTTCTGTTCCGGTGTGTGCGTAACTGTTAACCTACGTCTGATGCCGTTCGTCTTCAAGAAGTCTTCAAAAGCGATACTTCGGTATTCTGTGCCATTGTCCGATTGAAGATACATTATTTTCTTACTTGTATGTGTCTCTAAGAAAGCTTTGAATTCCTTGAATGCATACAGAGCCTCACTTTTCTGCTTGAGCATTTTCACTTCGCACCAGCGAGAGCAATCGTCGATGAACGTAATAAAATATCTTGCCTTTCCGTTCGATTCAACGCGCATCGGACCACAAATATCGGAGTAAATTATTTCCAGCAATTCCGTGTTTCTCTCCGAATTTTTGGGAAAAGGGGCTCTGGTCATTTTTCCACGGATGCACGTTTCACAATCGAACGTCTCTCTCGGTTCGATTACATCGATACCCAGCACGGTTCCGTTGCGTTCGCCTTCCAGGAGATCTTTGACGTTAAGATGTCCCATTCTGCGATGCCAACTCTCCACAGTAGCGCGTTTTGATTCGGTGGTTATGTTACATTGCTGCTCACTCTCTTGCACACAGTAGAGCCCGTTCACTCGATCAGCTGACAATACTGTCCTACCCGTTCCATCGATGATCTTGGCCGATTCCTTTCCAAATGTTACTTTGAATCCACAGTCAGTGATTTTACCGACTGACAGCAAGTTCATTCGTAAGTCAGGAACGTGCAGCGTGTCTTTCAGACTTACATTCTTCTGTTGTCCGTCGACTTCAGCTGTGATCGCCACGATTCCCTTGGCCGTAGTCTCTGTCGATGTGTTGCTGGCGAGATTTAATTTTCCGGGTCTACTTTCAGCAATTTTTACGAACCTGTCCCTGTCATTGCATAGGTGCGACGTGCAGCCACTATCTAAGCACCATTTCTCACCACGATTCGCGGTCGTTGATCTCAATGCTTCCTCGTATAAATTTTCCGAAGAAACGTACATGCTTAAATTCTCAGCTTTCTTTGCAATTTCGGCATGTTTCTTCTCATTTACACTTTCCTTGGCTTTGTCACCTACCTGATGACAGCGGTGACATTTTATATTTAAATGGTTCGTTGGATTTCTGTTCGTTTTTACCACCTTTATTTTTGTTGGAGCTACCGTACCGTTTCACATTTCGTTTAGGAACAAACATCGCGTTATTGTCCGAGATACGTGTGTCATTTTTCCGCAACATCATTTTCTTCCACGATTTTTACGCGCAATACTTCCGGTGTTAATAACTCGTCCCAAGATTCTATCGCACACCGAAAATTCTCGAAACTAGGCGGCAAGCTATACAGGAGCATTATGGTCAATAAATCCGGATTAATGTTTATTTCCATCTCATTCAGTTTGTCGATCGTATCGAAAAACTTCCGAAGATGTTTGCGCACGTCTTCACTTTCATCCATACGATGCAAGGTTAATTGTTTTCAACAGTGTGGCCTTGCGAGCAGGCCCTCTTGATTGGTATATCGACTGCAGTTTAACCCAAACTTCGTTCGATGTTACACATCCTTTTATTTGTTTAGCTCTGAAGGGACGCATTTCTCAAATTTAATTCCGAGGAACAGAGGCGCACGATAAGCTGACCAAAGAAACCAGTAAGACTTGGTGGACATGCAATACAAAATTGGAATTTCTTAAGATTTTTACCTGTGATGATTGGACATAAAAAAAATTGAAAAGAATAATACTGAAGACCCAGCTTGGCGACTCGTTCTACTATTGATCGAAAAAGTTCTAATTGCAGCCATGCCAAAATAACTTCTATTCACAGCAGCATTGTTTTCTGTGCAAAACTTACTTGGCAAGTACCGATTGATAAAAGAAAAAGACACCATGTACACATTTATAATGCATCATCAAGTAATCAGTGCTCATCAATTTTTCCTGGTTGCTAATACTGACTGCTGGCACAGTTGGACGAGCCAAGTACGTTGCCAGTATCGACTTGTCACAAGGATTTTTTTCAAATTCCAGTGGCACTGGATAAACTTTCAAGAAAAATCTATCTCACCCACAGAGGTTTATTCTAATTCGTCACGATGCCTTTTGGGATAACTGGGGACCAGCTACATTCAAACTTGATATGTTAAAAATTAGTGTTTAAGGCACCACCGCACAACCAAACAAGTTCCTGACTGCCAACGTCAATCGTTCATGGTTACAAAAATGCCCCACAGTTTTCTTAAATATTATTTTCTTTAACAAGGCTATTTTTTCTTTTTAAGATGATGTTACACAATTTACAAAATGTCTAGCTGTTGTGTGCGATTTTTCAATATTTTCGATAGCCAATATTATCACGCAATTTTCGATGATAACGTATCACGATAAAAATGAACGCGGACGATATTATCGCGATATATTTTCGGAAAAATGGCGATTATCGAAATGAATTTATTTATCATAACGCAACCCTACCTGAGTATACCCTAGAAAACTGGGAATTTGTAATAACACTGATTTCCTGAACAAACCACAGTTAAAATAATAATGCACAGCACTCACCCGCTGCAAATTATTTCGCTGACACCTTTCTCAGATTAATTTTCTAGATGCAGATTGGGGAACCGCTGATACGAGACTTATCCTGGATAAGTACCAAGAGTATCTAGCAAATGTGGGACCATTTAATAAGTTCCGGACGAAGAAACTGATGTGGGCCCAAATATCTTGCAGACCATCTAGAAGCAATGTGAATTATAAAATCACCACTTCAATGTGAAAAACGGTACAAAACAGTTTTAAAGCAACGGAATAAAGCGAAAGAATAGGATGTAGATAATTCAGGTCGTGCAGAGTTTTTTGGATTGGATATTGCTTTACGTCTCATATTTATGCAACTTGGCTAATCGAGACGAAGGGAGGGACGTAAGGGATGACGCGGGGGGACAAGGGGTGGACAGGCCTGTGCTGGTCAGAACCAGCCACAAGCATATGGGGAGGGCAGGGGTTCCCACACGTCGTGGTCTACTCCGTCTGTGTCATCATCCTTCCGTGTTGTCTTTGTCGTCGCCGTCGAGGAGGTAGTCAAAGGGAAGGGGTTCCCCGACGACGACCCAGAGCTCGCCATTAGTTTCAGGGAGTGAAACTCCCCTATTCACGGGCCAAACCGCAAAAAGGTGTCGAGTTGGAATTTGAAGGCTCGTGCAGAGCAGGGTAGAGAGGAGGTGCTTTTGAACGTAGATAAGTCAGCTGGAGAACAGCGGGGCAGAGAGGAGGTGCGGTTGGACGTAGATAAGTCAGTTGGTGAAGACGGGGAGAGAATGGAGACTGTATTGGTGCAGTCTCACAGAGAAGAGAGAAGCTTGATGGATTTGGATAGAGCGGATTCAGTAAGTGAGGTGCAGCCAAGAGGGGAGACTGGAAAGCAGTGCGAAAAGCGATATGAAAATGGATATTGCAAGACAATTTTTCCACTTCGTTCAATCCGAAGAATGAAACAACTTGAAAAAGATTTGCCGAAACTCCACTTAAGAAATGTCAATGGGTAAGTAGTAGCTTTTATCACTAAAGATTATTATTATTATTATTATTATTTATTTTCAATTGTCATGACATAATACACATTACACAAAACAATATATACCAGTCAAACAATTGATGGTAGTGAGAATTAGAGCATGCCCCATACCACATAATAATATGTGTCTCACTACCATTTACTTATATATACGTCTATTATGATACATAAATGATACAACTAAATAACTATGAATGATATTCTACAGTGATGGATGCGCTTATTGTAATTGATGAGATTTGGATGATTGATGGTAATTTACACTAGCCTATACATTGTGAATGTATGTGCCTGTCTGTGCGTGTTGACTAGTGTGGTTGTCGGTGTGCGTGTGTGTGTATTTATTTATTTATTTATTTATTTATTTATTTATTTATAAAGGGGCCGATAGGGGAGAGATAACGTATTCCAAAAGGATAAGTTTCTCAATAACGATAAACGAAAGAACATAAAGGTGACGGAACATCAAATTGACTTGAAGATATAATGAGAAACAAAAGAATAAGAATGAAAGAGGAAGAGCCTGATGGGCTTCTTCCTTTCCGTCAAGATACTAAAAACCAAGGAGAAAATAAACAATAAACAATGTTAGGGTTTGGGAGTGCAAACCCTATCGGTCACTAAATGAAAACAGAAGGTCCTTACTGGTTCAGTGCCTGAATAAAGAGGAGCTCCCCATCAAGGATGGAGCAGAGCGCCTCTCTATCGCACCATTTCGCCTCAAAAGGCCGTCTATTGTCCCTCGCCCAAGGTGCCAAGCATATTCCTTGAGGAGTCGGGACTTCAGACGGGCCTTGAGGACAACTTCGTAGGGAGCAGGCACTCTGCCATCCTTGAAATAGCAGACCAGGAGCTTAGACCGTCTTGGCCAACACGAACGAAATTGGCAGATCGATTGGGGACAGAGGATGATTTGTCGGGCCAAACCGACATACAAATCCTCAG
>JAMZAV010003792.1:0-56875 GCA_024449915.1 Sweltsa coloradensis
ACACAGTAAAAAAAAAAAACTTTTAAACTTTATAACATATGCAAAGATTGGTGGTATAAGGTGTCATAAGGCGCGACCAGTGTAGCAGGAGCGGCCTTATGTGTCATTTTAATCTGTGAAGAGGTGAGACAAGAAGAGCATAGCTATATAACAAATTGAATATAAACAGATACAGATTCTAGAACTTGCGCTATAGGCAAACTCCTATTCGCTCAGCAGACCGACACCGCAGATGTTTGACTTTTTGGCAGTTGATACGAAAGCGGAAATGAAATACTCTACGGTCACACTTTTCTCAGAGCAGTTTTTAAAGTGATTTTTAAAAATAAATTGATTTTTGCGATTTTGTATCTTCTACAACGGCTCAAAATTTACCATATTCGTGATTTGCTTCTGGCTAACCAACATAAAACATTGGACCATCTACGACTGTACGGTTGTTGTCCATATGTATGCTTTAACTATAAACATGCAGAATTTCATATACGTCGGATGATTTCCTCGTCGAACGAATAGCTATTTGCAAAGTGCCAAATATGTCCTATTTCCACTTTTAATATCACATGTCATGCAAAATAAGATAGCAGAAGCAAAAAATTTTAAACATTTACCCTTCGTAGAAATATAAACTTTCAGCTAGAGATTGTAGATACGTCTATTTCAGATACTTGCACCAACATTTTAACCTAATGAAATGATCTCTATTCCTATTTGGTTCTACATGTGAAGGAAATACGGAGCTCACATGATCCCCCACATCCTATCTTATCTCGAAACTCCCCCGTTAACGATACGGAGGAAAATCATATGAGAAGTACTACTTTCAACACATCATACCGGATTTCTCTGCGTATCAATATGTGAGACATATCTACGACAGCTTAGTTTCAAACTTAATGTCGTATCAAAACGTCTCTGAGGACAGTGTACAGTTTATGGACACATAAAACGTGCTGTGAATTTAAAATGCGTCACGTTCGTTCAACGGCGACTTCGGATGACGTATCAACTCACTGAACTGTCATTTCCCCGAGAAACGTTTGTGTTTCATTTTTTCCCTATAATGTATCAATATTAAAAATTGTAATGCAGTATATATATAATTAGACAACATGGGATAGTTACCATAGAAATCAAAATAACATAAACACACAAATCCGAAAAGTATATTCTCACTATGTTCACATTATTATAAATAGTTTCAACGACTCGTGTGACAGTCACAAAAAGAATGGTTATATTTTCCATACGTTCCTTAACACAGCATTGCTACCAATTTACATCAAAGGCAATTAAAATTTATAAAAAAACAACAACACAGATCAAGGTATACAAAAAACATGTTTTAATATACATTATGATACTAACTGCAAAACAATAGTTAAAAATATGTATGAATGAATGATTTGTAACTACGCATTGATTGACAAAATAAAGAATCCTTGAAACATAAAATAAAACACTATTTATAATAATAACAAAACTAAAGCGTGTCGAATTGCATAATAAGGAAAATCAATAAAATATTATGAAATGAAGAGAAATTGTGGAATAATTTATTTTTTGTTTTTGCTTTGATAAATTTTATTCATGTTAAATAATAAACTATTTACATGCATACCACAAATTATAATGTTACATTGTACCCCCAGTATATAATTTTCCTTAAATATGAAAAGATTTTGTTCCTAACCATAACTTAACATCAACTTCTAAATAAAATTTTGTTTGATAGTAAGCGTGTATTATTTAAACTGATATGTCTTTGTGTTTGATTATCAATTAACCAGTGGTAGATAGCTATAATAACTGTCAAAATATTGTGAAGTATTTAAGAAAAATTACGTGTTGAACGCGTGATTTCCTGTTTTGTTTCCTGACAGGCATTACATTGACATAACCAACAAGGAAATTTAAGTGTACGGCATCAAAATGTTTTCAAATTAAAGGAATTTAATAAATAGGACCTGACTATATATTTTTCACGCTTTTAACTTTTGTTACAATATTTGTGCTTTGTGTAACTGGTGTAAATATTTTAAAATTTATTTAAATGATTGTAAACTTGTTCATATTTTTATGTAGTGTAAAATTGTTGAGAAGAAAACGAAAACGTTCTCTCGTCACGCGTACCTTTTATCCACTCGGAAGTTTTTTGTCACTCGTAGTCATCCAAATTATTCCAAATTGGCTGAGCGAGAGTAAGTCAATCGGAATGCACACGGAGAGAAAATGCGAAAGAAATATGATAAGCGTTAGACTTTAAATGTAGGGGCGTCTTGAGCCATAACTAAATACATGCTTGATTAACTAAATACATGGTTGATTAAGCACGGATACATGCAAGTCTTATCTTATTTTCATAAAATATTTTTTCGTTCACTACATATTATTGGAATATCAATCAATATCTAACCCTGTTTCCGACTTCGAAGTCAACTAGGGGGTGCGAGGGCTACATTCTTGCTTCTTGGCCCCACGGGTTTATCAAAGCCGGCTAGCCTTTCCTCACGCTTCCCCAGATCATCTTTTCTTCCTCTGCATTATCTACTTCACTTTCTTACTCTTCACTGTATTCTTCCTCAGGGACCTCCACCAGTGTTTGCCATTCTTTTCGTTCTTCCCAACATTTTTCCTGGTGAACCCTTTCCCAAGCTGCATTTCTCTTTTTCAATTCCATTGCTACAAACTTCTACCCATCTCAGTCTAATCCACTCTCTATTTCTCTGTTTGTTTCCTGTGTCTTGTTCATACTGCATTTTCGGAATCCTGTCCTTCTGCATCCTCTTCATGTGTCCAAACTACCTCAATTTTTCTTAGCCTAGCTTAAAGTTTAAACTCTCTACTCCCGGTTTCTTCCTTATCCTGGACTCCTCATCTTGTTAATCTTCGTAAGTTCAACCCCACGCATACAAAAAACTTGTAAAAATACAGCCATAAATCACAAATGTAGAGAAGTATTCATAAGCTTGGCTTTTCTATTAGATCTCATTGCTTTTGAATGTGAAAGGTTTGGCTGTATTTTTAATGGTTTTTTGTGTGCGTAGAACCTTATTACTTTTCAAGTTGCATTGCAAAATTATTTTTTTAAATTATCATATTTTTTATTTATTATATTTTAGTATGTATGTGAAGAATGTAAGATGCGTGGAAACTAGGGATAGCAGAACTGATTGGTTTAAAGTAAAGACAGGTCTCAGACAAGGGAGTGTACAGTAACCAATGCTCTTCAATATAGTACTCGACGAGATATTGAGGAAAATGGAGAGAGATGGGCCGGAGTCGTCCAGAACCTTAATATGTGCTGACGATATATTATATGAGGAAGTCGTGGGAAGAGGTACAGCACAAAGTGGAGAAATGGAATGAATGTACGGAAGAATTTGGACTAGAGATTAGGATTGACAAGAGCGAAGTGATGGTTATGGGGAAGAAGAAGAGGTCTGGGAAATAGGACAAAGATTGTACTATAAGAGGAGAAAAACTAGTAGAGACACAGAAGTTTAAATACCTGGGCAGCATAATCTCCGCTGATGGTAAAATAGACGTGGAAATTGCAAGGCGTACAAACTGGTATCGCAGAGTGTTTCTTCCAGTTAGTGAGGAAACTGCTTTCGAAAAAAGAGGTGGCAAGGCGATGCAAACTTTTAATATACAAATCATATTTTGTACCGGTACTCACATATGGTGCAGTATGACATGCTGTGGAAATGAAATTTTTAAGGAGTGTAATGGGAGTTACGAAGATTGACAAGATGAGGAGCACGAAGATAAGGAAATAACAAGGAGTAGAGAGTTAAAACTTTAAGCTAGGGAAAGAAAGGCTGAGAGTGATGGGGTTTGGATACATGAAGAGGATTCGGACGGACAGGATTCCGAAGATACAGTATGAACAAGACAAACAGAACAGGAAACAAACAGAGAAAAAGAAGGAGGCCCAGACTGAGATGGGAAGAAGTTATGGCAATAAATTTGAAAATGAGAACTGCAGCTTGGGAAAGGGTTAACCAGGAGAGATGTTGGAAAGAACGAAACATATGGCAAAAACTGGTGGAGGTCCTTGAGGAAGAAGACAGTGAAGAGGAAAAAAGTGAATAAGATGATGCAGAGGAAGAAAAAGATGATGTGGAAGAAGCGTCAGGCATGGCTAATCGGCTTCGATAAGCCCGGGGAGCCAAGAATTCGGTGGGAACCTCCCACACCCTAACCGACTTAGTCGGAAAAAGTGTCCGATATTAATTTAAAAGGTAATACCAATTAACAATATAATGAGAAGTGTGAGAGCAGCGAACGAAGTCTACAATTCAAGAAATATGTCACTTTCGTGATTCTGTGAGTGTGTGTGTACTATAATAAAAATCAGCTAAATTGCTCAACAGATTCCGGTATGAGTTTACTGAGAGCTTCTAACAAAATGAACAAAATCTGTTACGATTTAAACCTACAAGAAATAACAAATTAAAAAATCGACAGCAAATTTGTAGGATATAATTTTTTAATTTTTAACGACAATGGTTTTGTTCTTGGAGAAATATTTGTTTAAATTTTTTATTTGTCAGACGGTGAAAATTGTGAATGCAGTGACCAAGGTGTATCGAATTTTGCAGGCTCAAGGTTCCCCCAAATTTAGCTGGGATATTGAGTAAACCTTGCAATCTTTACACGTATTTCGTACTGGCTTTGTTTCGCATAGTATTGTTTTAGTTTCAAACATGTTCTATACTTTTTTGAATACAATCCAAAAATTACAAAATCTTTCCCGACTAGGGGTTTAAACCCAGGCATCCCACATTCCAGGTATATGGGCGCTTTAGCCAACTAGACTAGAAAAAGGCATCAGTCGTTGTTAGACGAGTGAGCGAGTCATGTGTTGAGTACGCGAGAACATTTGCAGTCAAGTTGATTGATACAAAAGTTATAAATGAAAGAGTTTTTGTTTAAATGGCGCGTCAACACTCTACGGTCATAATGCGTCACTTCACTCTAGCCTGTGATAGCCTAGGGAGGAAAGGGACCCATGCTCTAGTCTAGTCTCTAGAACCAACCTTATAGGTACGAGGTGCAAAGGAAATGTTAGAGGATACTCAACACATGGCTCACTCACTCGTCTAACAACGACGGCGTTTTCCTAGTGTAAAATATATCGATGCCCTAAGACTCACTTGTTTATGTACACCTAAAAGGCTAATTTTAAAAACTTTACTAGGAAAACGCTAAAGTCCCGTCGCGTTGATGGATGGGCGTTTTTGTAAGTTTTTAGTTTGCGTGGTATTTACTTATCAAGTGCCTTTTGAACGCATTGTTGGTGATTGTTGTCAAGTTTCTATTGTTACTTGTCAATTATAAATCTAAGAAAACTCATATTAAAACCTTTATTCTATGGATTCTGGCTATTTTTTCATCTTTCACTTTCAAAAAGCGATTATTCACCATTACCTTAATGTCCATGTGAAATATGAACGTTGTAGCCCCACCCGTTTGGTCAGAATCGGCCCAAATATAAAAAAAATATCGCACTAAAAATCGAAAAAAAAAATGGTAAAAGTACGATATTCATGAGAAATATTTCTTCGATTGTACCCAAAAACGTGGCAAGTCTAAGTTCAAAAATTTCGAAGGTCCCCTCCAATTTTCATCAAGATCGCATATGCCGTTTGCCCGGTAGAGAGCGAACAAACAGACAGAAAAACAAACAAAAAAACAAACAATCAAAAAAACATTGGAGCTAAATTTTTTGAGGGGTCAGTGAAATTGAAATCTTCGCTTCGCTCATCCAATTATTCTTATACCTTCCAACTACCTTCTTCATCTGTTTCTTTCGAAAGACAATACATCACCATTACCTTAATATCCATGTAAAATATGAACATTGTAGCCCCACCCGTTCAGAATCAATTGTTAAGGTAAATTAGCGATATTTGCCAGTATAGTAGTAGCTAACAACCTTAAAGTGATTTTCATCATGTTTCAATCAATATTTTCACCCAGGAGGAATAATCGTACCGCAATAAAATTTAGCATGTGTTGTCATGTACCTAAATCCCCCCCATTATGCCGGTTTTTAAGTTCGTAACACGTTTCATGATGACTGGGTGACAACTAGACTAGGAAAACGCTAAAGTCCCGTCGCGTTGATGGATGAGCTGTGTAAAGTTGTTAGTTTGCGTGGGATATCTTTACTTTTGCAGGTGCTTTGTTTTGCTGCCTACGCATTGTAAGTGATTGTTGTCAAGTTTCTATTGTTTCTTGTCAATTGGTATTATTTACCGTACAAAACTTATATTAAAAGCTTTATTTCTATGGATTCTGGCTAACTTTTTCAACTTTTTCTTTCAAAAGCTACTACATCACCATAACTTTTATGTCCGTGTATAATATGAACGTTGTAGGCCCACCCGTTTGGTCAGAATTGGCCCAAATGGCACGAAATATCGCACAAAAAATCAAAAAACTTTTATTTAAAGCATCATTTCTATAGATTTTGGCTAGCTTTTTCACATTTTTCTTTCAGAAAGCAATACATCACCATTACCTTAATGTCAATGTAAAATATGAACGTTGCAGTCCCACACGTTCGGTCAGAATCGGCCCAAATGTCACGAAAATATCGCACCAAAAATCGAAAAAAATCGTAAAAGTACGATATTCATGAGAAATATTTCTTCGATTGTACCCGAAAACGTAGCAAGTCTAAGTTCAGAGATTTCGAAGGTCCTGTCAAATTTTCATCAAGATCGCATTGCCGTTTGCCCGGTAGAGAGCGAACAAACAGACAGAAAAACAAACAAAAAAAAACAAACAAAAAAACACCCGAGCTAAATTTTTTGGGGGGTCGGTGAAATTGAAGTCTTCGCTTCGCTCATCCAACTACACCTCCACCCTTCTTGCTGTATATAAGGTGCCTGAATGTGAAGCGCGACGCCGCTTGGCTGCGGCGCTTGTTTTTTTAGAGCGTTTTCTCACTAACTGGAAGAAACTCTCTGCGATACCAGTATCCTTGAAATCTCCACGTCTATTTTATCATCAGGAGAGATTATGCTATATAGCCAGGTATTTATACATCTGTGTCTCTACGAATTCTTTCCCTTTAAGTACAATCCTTGTACTATCCACAGACCTCTTCTTCTTCCCCATAACCATCACTTCACTCTTGACACATCTTTAGTCCAAATTCTTCAGTACATTCATTCCAGTTCTCCATTTTGTTGTACGTCTTCCAATGACTTTCCCCATGAGTACACGTACATCATCATCGCATATGAAGGTTCTGGATGACTCCGGGACATCTTTATCCAGTCTTTTCTCAATATCTCTTCAAGTACTATATTAAAGAGCATAGGTGACAATACGCTCCCTTGTCTAAGACCTGTCTTTACTTCAAACCAATCCATTCCGCCCTCCCTAGTCCTCCCGCAACTCACAATTTTCACATCCATATTCTGTATTCTTTCCACCAATCTTCTTTTTCGGAGGCATTCCCAAACTTTATCTCTGGGCATTCTGTCATAGGTCTTTTAAGATCCAGAAAAAACATCCATACCTTTACCACTTTTTCCTTTTTTTCTTTCCGTGAGTTGTCTAATTGAGTCAATTACATCCACGGTTGACCGTCCACTTCTGAAACCATGTAGTTCCTCCCTTAAACCTCTTTCCACCTTGTCATTTATTTTATTTTCTACCTCTTTTTAATAAAGCTTGGCCCAATGGCAAAAGTGCAAGCCCAGTGAACATATAGACACACACCTTCTGTGCGCGAGTGCAAGCAATGTTAGAGTGACACCTCTATAATTGTCACACTGTTTGTAATTACCCTTGTTAAGTATTGGTACAATAATACCCTTTTCCCAACCATTTGGAATCTTTTTCTCTTTCAGTGCCAATTTAACTTTCGCTTCTGAGAGCTCTTCTTCTTCTTCTTCTTCTTCTCCTTCTTCTTCTTCTTCTTCTTCTTCTTCTTCTTCTTCTTCTTCTTCTTCTTCTTCTTCTTCTTCTTCTTCTTCTTCTTCTTCTTCTTCTTCTTCTTCTTCTTCTTCTTCTTCTTCTTCTTCTTCTTCTTCTTCTTCTTCTTCTCGGATTACTTTAATGCGCTGCTCTACCTTTCCCTACATCCTCTACGTTTAGCAAATTATCTAAATAGTTGTTCCATAGCATTTTCGCTTGTTATCCTTCTCTAAACTTGTCCTCCTCTGAGTTTATCCGGTTTGGGGTACATATACTTTTATGAGACCCACCTGATCCTCATATATTATTATTTATACTTGTATTATTTTTTCACTTGTATATATGCTTGGGCTGGAAATTAATCCTGTACCCCATTCCTTCCTTCAGTATCTCCTGACCACATCAACTTGTTACTACCTCGGAAATCCATTTCCCCCTTTCCCAATCCACTTTGTCTCACTAAGTCCTAGAAGTTCAATTTCACGTTCAATCATTGTATCGATTAGCTCTTCTGTCTTCCATTGAGCGACACAATGTTTAATGTACCTAATTTACTAGTCTTCTTCACTATAATTTTCCCTTATGTTGCATTAAAAAAATATGTGACCCGGGAAAGTGTTTGCAATTTTTTTTATTATTTTAATAATCAAACAAATAAGACTAACAAATATGTCATCAAAAAATATTTAGTTTTTAAGATTTCAGCATAATGTTCGCTCGTGTTGGTAACGGTTATAAACTTTCTGTTGATGTTGTCTTAATTATGTCAAAGTTGCGTTTTTGAGTGTTATACCGTAAGAATACTATATACTATATTTACTTAAAATGAGGTTTTTTACTGAGGATTTTAAAAATAAACTCATCGCAATGCAACAACTTGAATTTAAATAACAATTATTGACCCAAAGGTACATTCTGCATTCATAAATCAATCGGTCGTCAACAAAATCCATCAGATAATTTTGTAAACTTTTTAGTATTAGAATATGTAGTTATAAAGCGTCCTTTCATCTATCAATGCAGATGGTTTATAAAATGCACCATTAATGAATAAAGCCACTACAGTTATTAGGAGATAAATAAATATAATTTCATAGTAAATGACAGTTTATAAAACTAATCGGCATCAACCCCTTATCACTAGTAGATATACCAAACCGAACAGAAGACTTCACCACGAGGGTTGCTTATGAGTGATTATGAACAAAGTTAATTAGTATAGAATAAGGGAAACACGATTATACAGCTCAACTCAGAACTGCATCGTGCAAAAGAACATCTGTACTCACATTATCATGTCATTCCCATTACAATAATTATTAATTTTTTTTGCTCTCAGTTCATTATTTTGTATGCATATAGTTTTACTTAGTTTTCCTGCTCGTAAATTAGTTTTTGCCATACAAATATACCTTATTTTTATTTGTTTTAATGGTAGTTTTAGAAGCATTATTCTGACCAATGTGTTAACAAATTTATCAAAATGATTAAGTCCCATACACATACAATATGTAATTAGAGTAGACCTTCGAAATCTCTTAACTTAGTCCTGCCACGTTTTTGGGTATAATCGAAGAAATATTTCTCATGAATATCGTACTTTTACAAATTGTTTCGATATTGAATGCGATATTTTCTTGATATTTGGGACGATTCCGACCAAACGGGTGGGGCTACAACGTTCATATGTTACATGGGCATTGAGGTGATGGTGATGTAGTAACTTTTGAAAGAAAAGGTTGAAAAAGTTAGCCAGAATGTATAGAAATAAAGGTTTTAATATAAGTTTTTCAGGTGTATAATTGAGCGAGCGAAGCGAGCGTCTCCACTTGACTCTTATGGCTCGAATGTCTGTTTTTTTTTTTTTTTTTTTCTGTTACTGCTTCGATACAGGTCGCACCGTTTCTCTGATCGACCTGAAATTTTGCACACATGTACATACCACCTAGGCGGGTTGCTGTATAGTTTTGTGGCAAAATCGTTAAAAAAAGTTAAAAAGTTACATTAAAGTTAATCGAAAGTTTTTTTTTTCAAACTAAACGGCGACAAAATCTGAGGTGGCCAAATCATTTAGAATGTCCTTCCGATCACGAATATGTTATTTTTATTTTGATCCGATAAGTAGTGTAGATGGAAATTACATTATAACAAAGTCCCGTTACCATGGCAACGGAAAGTCACACAGCTTTTTTGGCTCATGATAGCGGTCAAACGGAGGCTCGGATCGAATTGAAATTTTGACCATCCGCAAGTTTCGTTCCCGATTGAATGCCATTAGTTTTGTGGCAAAATCGTTCAAAAAGTTATAAAGTTACATTAAAGTTAACCTTAAGTTTTTTTTTAAAACTAAACGGCGACAAAATCTGAGGTAGCCAAATCATTTAGAATATCCGTCCGGTCACGAATATGTTATTTTTATTTTTATCCGATAAGTAGTGTAGATAGAAATTACATTTTAACAAAAGTAACGTTACCATGGCAACGAAAAGTCGCACAAGAATTCTGGTCACTATGTACTGCCACCTAGAAGAAATCAAGAGTAAAATAGTTTTCCTAAAGAAATGATGTCAAGGTCCTCTAGATGGCGGTGGATTTTATCCATTCTCTCCTATTTTACAAATTTTCAACTAAATCGGCCTGTAACATTATGGGAATGTCGTACTCGGGTCGTGTTGCACGTACCGGTGCTCGCTCAACAACGCGTCCAACTGAGCGTTTTCCTAGTAATTAACACATAACTATGGAAACTTAACAACAATCACCTACAATGCGTACAACAATCAAGTCTTTGGCCATCGAGATATTTTACATACTATTGTTAATTGGTAATTCCATAGCACAATAATACTACTGTATACAAATTAACTAATGTAACAAAAAAATAACTTTGCAATGGAACTTGAAAAAGTTAATGAGATCGCACGCATGGCATACACAAACCTTGGTAATCATTCGACTGAAATAGTCAACCAAAAAAGCTCATCCAACTACGCGACTCGATAAAGCATTCGCGAAGCGGACTAGTTAAAATATTATATTTACTGAGGTACTGAGGTTTACAACTCCAGGTGTCGCAAGTTCACTTTTATGATCATACCTTGTTTAGTGTTTATGTTACCCTGTGTATCTCGGTACTTTTCGCCTCATATTTTCCGTCCCTTATCTTTTCCACTCTGTCACTTCCTCTTACTCTTCCCATATCTCTTCCACATCAAGTCTAGTTCCACTCTAAGATCTGTCCCTTGGTATTTATGCCTCCTCAAATTGCACGCTGCGCTGCCCTGTACTATGTATCTTCAATTGTTACACAATGATTAAATAAATTCCCTTTCCTCTCATTTGCGGCACGGTTTTAATGCACGCGCAAATCATTAATGTAATTCTCCTAATGAGAATTAAATAAAACCACGTGAATATCAACTCGGGATTAACTTCCATGAATACGCTCGGTAATTAGATTGCAACGTCTTCGAGATAACATTTCCAAGTATAAAGCTTTTCAATTATTTACCGCGACGTTCCGGAGTCGTCGTCATGGAAAACACGAAATACAATCTCCCTAAAAGATCTCTACGACGGAGGGAGAAAGTAGAATATAACTTGTAGTCGGCGTCGCGGTTTACAAAACCCACCAATAAGAACGAGAGATTAAATTTTGAACTGAGAAGTTTAATAATTTTCGACAATTTTTTCATATGCGAATCGTTACTATTACTCATTTATGCATAGCACGTCAAATATTGTCGGTATATTTTTGTCTGACAGAGATTCGTTTTTTCTCTGCGTAGCAAAGAATCTCAGTAGAGTGAAAATGTGAAACATTTTACAAAAAGTTATTTTAAATTGAACAGGTTTTTGCTGCACTTTAAGCAATTTGATTGAAGGTTTGCTTTTATAAAGCATCCATTAAAATATTTAGTATTTACTCTGAGGTACACTTTAAAGAGTTTCTATCAAGTTATATCTCTTTGATAACTACCAACCAAATCATGTTCAATGCTAACAACATCTTTTCCAGGTTAAGGTACAATATTTTTAGATTATTCAACAACCAAAACTTGCAGTGATATCTATGGACGTAAGATGGAAATAGTTCGTATTATGTACAGTAGTGTACCTTGAACCTTGATACAATAGAATACGAATACAAATATTAAATTAAGCGTTTTATCGCCAAAACTTTTAATATGTAGGAAAACGAATTGGTCAATTGGATAGAAATGTAGAAATGTATGCAAATTGCAAACCAATTCATACTAAGAACTTCCCACTATTGGTTTTTAATTACTTTCTTTTGGAAGTATTTTCCTTTTGAACAAATTGGTTCGATTTAAATTGAGACCAATCATTTAAAGGGCAGGTAAAATTTGCGATATTTAACAATCTAAAAAATTACTCTTTAAATTAAAAGAGAATTGCAATAGCGCATTCAGCAGTCTTAACAAAACGGAGATCATCGACAGCCTGTTTTATCGAAATTCTACAGATCTAAAACTGGTCAAATTAGTCTTTGTTTTATAACCGCTCTAATTAGTTTGACACAAACCGTACATCAATAACTATTTTTTTAAATTGTCTGTTATGTGAAATTTGACGAACATGCTTAAATTATAATGTTATGCTTATTTGAATTGGCTCTATCCGCTTACTAAATTAATATTAATGATTCGTAATTTGTGTACATTTACTTCTATTGTGTCAGTTACGGGTTCTTCGTTTCTCTCAAGTAAGGATACTTTTCTGTGATATAAGTACTGTAGCTATTTTACAAAAAAATGTAATTTTACTTGGGTATTTGTTAATTAAAGTAACCAACGTCACTTTTTTCTCCGCCCTCGGGTATTACACGGCGTTTTTTTAATTGTTTACTTATTTATTTTTCCATACAGAACAAAGTTTCAGTGCTTCATGGAATTGATAAATGTACACTAGCGATAGACAATGATGAGATACTGTCATAGATTTAATGATTTAAAGTCCAGTCGCTCTGTACAGACACAGGTCCAAAATGTTTCGTCGGGTCGGGATTTGGATAAAGGGCTCGTAGTCAAGCTCTCCGAGAAGTATTTGCAGATCAGATAGAATATCGATTGTTATTATGACTTTCTTCACACATGATACGTTTTTAAGAGCTTCTCAAACAACAACTTGTAGAAAAATTAAATCAACAAACTCCGTTACTCCGTTATTTACCCACACATAAACTTGTCAACCTTTCATTATCAAAATAAACCTTGTTATTTGTTTCCAGCTTTACCATATCATTCTTGATCCGCAATCTACCAAGTTTATGCATTGTACACACTTCAATGCCTGAGTTTGCGCCAAAACAGACACACGGACTAAAATAACCAGTTCGTATCATCTCGTGATGGATAGGATCTTGTTTTTGCTTGCTGTGTGGCGGCAAGTTGCTGCCAAAGTGTGTCTGCCATGTTTAACTTGGTTAGTCGTATCCGGCTCTGTGCCACCGTGGCACTTCGTTAGTATATCTTATTGCCTTGCACGCAGTAAATCTACCCTTGCCAATCTGTCCTTTAGCCACCATCCCCCCCCGCGATCTTTACCACCACCCCTTTCAAGGAAATACGATTCGCCAACAACGATCCCTACAACTAATTTACTTTTAAATTTCTCTCCGTCGCTTTCTTCAACCACAAGATTTATCTTATTTCTTACACGTTCGCTTTCTTTTTCCTTCCTGGCTTTTTCCTTGATTATTTCCTGTGACTCTTATTCTTTACGGCAAATATTGTATTGTAAGTTACGTAGAGTTTCTTGTATCGCTATACGATGTAATTATGGGAGAGACGCCGGAAAAATACAGAGTGATGAGGGCGAGGAGAAATCTTTGGTGAAAGTTATACCAAGTTTGGGAGACCACTTACTCGTGTTTGTCCGAAAGACTCGGAGGAATTTGATACGTGGGCCCAAGACTTGCGTCACATCAACAATACGTAACACATTAACAGTGTGTGGGTTAGCTCTATACATTGAACCACTCGCAAGCGAACAATAATAGAAACAATCATAACATCAAAACAATGATGTATTGAATTATTTGTAAACACTGTTAAATTATTATGGAAACATTTATATTCTTAGGGCATATCATAATTGAATATACATTTCTAATCAATAAAGAAAAACACTCGGGTTTCTTATACATGTTGAGCAGTGCACAAAATGTCTAACTGATAAGTTAGAACGAAACCAATTACAATGACAATTTGTAAACACAATAATTTGCCGAAAATAAAAACAAAAATTATTATACAAATTCAAGGAAATGTCCTTATAGATTGTCAAGTTCAAATAATTGTTGTTGAAAACTTTGATTACTTACACCATAACACGTAGTTAAGCTGCAGCAATTTAAATTCTACTAAATGTCGAGCTTGAGAACAGTTTCCTGAGCATGAGTTAAAAGTTTTTCTGTGTGTGCTTGCAGCGTATTTTATCTGCTAAAAATGGAGGTAAAATTGTCTTAAAACTCGCCTACACCACATAAAAAAGTTTGTAAATGATTGAACGAGGTGAAATTGAATTTATAAGGAAATGTGATGAATAAAAAAATGAGTTCAAGATTTTTCGGTTTCTCATCGTGTTAACATTTATTACTTTAAAAGCATTCGGCAGTAGTTTTCACAACTCCCTATAGGATCACAACGCAATAAAACTATCCATAAATTACACGCTATAGCTAGCACATTGGTTTGGACATTTAATTCATTTTACTTCATTACTATTTCGGAAAGGTATAGCGAAACATTGCTTTTTAGAGATGCGTGTAAGCCCATCTTTCTACTGTATGCTCTATTGATGGGGTATACGCTTGTAACATCACGGCTACAATGGCAGGGCAACAGAGAGCCATACTAGTAAATCTTCACGGCCATCCAATATCCTATTGTAGCCCGCAAGCTATCGGGACACACGACCATAATAAAGAAGCGCTGATTTTAAAATCAATAGAAACCCACGAGAATAGCAGTTCGGCTCGTAGACCACTTGTCAAAAACGAACAAATCGTCAAGTTATTTCTAGTCGAAATGTTGTGACATAAAGTATGATTTAGAAATGTTTTTCTGGAGGCTACAAGTCGGGAAGTGAGCTACAGCAATATAGAGAAAGAGGACAGATCGGAACTTATATTCGACAATATCCTGTGCAACTGTTAACAGGGCTATAGAGCGTGTGCATACAAAGATAACGAACCGAAGATAACAGTGTATTCTAATTTCTGGTCGAGGTTGACACCATGTATCCAATGTTTATTTTATACAAACAATCATTTGACAGCCCTATGTACGACTGAACCAAGCTGGATGTCACAATCAAATTAGCAAGGGAACGCCACTAATTGAGCTGATAATGAACGATCGTATTGCCCGAACTACGTCTATACATTGAACTACTTGATGATTTGATTTGTATTGCTTATCGTCTCAATATTAATGCACTAAAGAAAGCTTTTGAGACGATGAGTGGTGACAGATGAAGATGACGTATGAACAGAAGGGAGGATGGGAAACCCGGTACCGGCACGTAGCCTACTCCTTTCGAAAAGTACCAAGGGTTCCAACGGCTTTACGTCCCATCCGAAATGACGGTGTAACCTTTAGTCATTTAGGTTCCTCCACTAACCTGGACTGCAGAGCAAACGTTGAGGAGAGTGAAGCCGTTACACTAGCTCTCGAACCCTCCGTCTGCTCTAACTAGCGTTTCAGGGCAGAGCGTTCACCCACTCTCCCCCTGACCACGCCTGAGGTTGCTTAGCTTAGGTGTTTAAATGGAAACCGGCTTAGCGACCGCGACTAAACCACTGGCTATTCTCCATGATGAACATAATGATCATGATTAATGTATATATTACTATAATAATAAAACTAGGAGGAAAATAATAACAAGGAAAACGCCAAAGTCGTTATTAGACGAGTGAGTGAGCCATGTGTTGAGAACCCGGAAACATTCCCTTTCCTCCTCCTACCTAAGGCATCCCTAGCCTATCATAGGCCAGAGTGGCGCATTATGGACTTACAGTTGACGCGCCCTTATACCAAGTCAAAACCCTATCACGCATATAGGCCTACCTTAAACATCAATCAACTTAAATGCAAATGTTCCCGGGTACTCAAACACATGACTCGCTCACTCGTCTAACAACGACTTTGGCGTTTTCCCTGCAGTCTATAGTTGGCTAAGGCGCCGATATACCCGAAATGTGGGAGACCTGGGTTTAATCCTCTGGTCGGGAAAGATTTTGTAATTTCTGGATTGTATTATAAAAATTATTAAACATGTTTTGAAATGCATATAACGCAGTGTAGGCTATCATCTGTGAAAACATAAACATGGAAAACATAGCCAGTACGAAATACGTGTAAAGCTTGCAATGTTTATTATATCTCCCAGCTCTATTAATTGGTGGTTCCTTGAGCGTGCAAGATTCGATACACCTCGGTCACTGTTTGTTATTTTCATAGCCTGAAAAAATATCAAACAAAAAGTACTTTTTCAAAAACAAAACCATTGTCGTTAAAATAATTCCTACGAATAGGCAGACTATTTTTCATTTTATTATTTCTTTTAGGTTTAAATCGCAATAGATCTAGCTGATTTCGTTAACAGTTGTCAGTAAACTCGTACCGGATGTCGGTTTAAAATTTCAGCGCAATCTGTTCAGCGATTCGACTGATTTTCGATGTACACACAGACCCACAGAATTACGGAAGCGCCGTTTGAGTTGAATGGAGGCACTCAGTCGCTTCGCTCCCTCGATTAATTACTTTTTAATATTTTCTTATCATTAATATAATATTAGTTCAATATTATTCATATGCATATAAATTTATATAATTAATTAGATGTTGACTAAATATTTTTTTTAAAAATAAATATAAACTTTTTTTTAGTTTTCAAGTTAGAAGAGTTTTAAAACACTTTAGTGGAAATAACTCTTTATTTTATTGTAAAAAACAACGTTTCGGAAATTACTGAAACTATTTCCGTCCTCAGGTTTCTTATGAAAAACAAAAAAACAAATCATCAAAAGTATATCAAAACAAACAAAGACAATAGCCAAGGTAGATAAGATTTAACATTTCACTTGTGAATAATGGGTATCCCAGTGACATGATCAACCGCAGACAATAAATCAAGAAAGAACGTGTTCAGCCTAAAGGATACGCTCATATTCCTTATCATAAAGGTATTTCAGAGTCTATTCGACTCATTGGATAAAAATTTAATATTCAAACATCTTTTAAATCAGTTAACAACATTAGAAGCCACTTGCAAAAAACTAAATCTATAAATGAGGCCCAAATTGAACACGGGTTGCGTTACGAGATTCCTTGCGGAAACTGTGATGCCGTATACATAGGAGAAACCGGACGTTCCATACATATTCGAGTTAACGAACATAAAACACATTGAGAAGTCAGATGGCTGTTATATTATGTCATCGAAACTGGTAGAACATACATGGGACAAAGTTCATAAATTCGACTTTTTACAATCTCGGCGTTTGCTTAAAGAGCCATTTTGGAAAAAAAGGAAATTGAAAGAGGCAGCACTTATAACATTAAAATACACTTGTATAAGCCAGCCGAGTACCTATTTTCCTCCTATGTGGATTCCTTTAGTAAATACTAAGAAATAGCCTTTTTGTTATATCACCTTCATTTTGTCAACTTCCATGTGTGAGAAATGTTTAATTTTATTTACCTTGGTTACTGCCTTTGTTTTGGTATACTTTTGATAATATGAATGTTTGTTTTTCATAAAAAAAAAAACTGAGGACGGAAATAGTTTCAGTTGTTTCCGAAACGTTGTTTTTTTACAATAAAATGATGAGTTATTTCCACTTAAATATTTTAAATAAGTATAAACGTTATTAGTTCAAAACACTTGCGTCACGTAAGAACGTCGCAATCTAATTGAACCAACCCGGCACCTCCACCAAAATGCACATTTTATTGGATGAGCGTAGCGAGCGAAGCGAAGATTCCATTTCACTACACTGGAGAAAAAAATCCGGAATGTTTTTTTTTTTTTTTTTTTTCTTTCTTTCTTTCTTTTTTTTTTTTGTATTTTTGTGTGTCTGTGAACACGATTCCGGCTAAACCAATACTCCAATTGCAATGAAATTTTATGGAGGTCTGTGAAATCTCTGAACAAAGAACTGCACGGGGGGAAAAATCGATCAAAAAATTATTTCTCATGAAAATCGCAATTTTACGATTTTTTTTCGATTTTTAAAAAAATTCTTCGCCCTATAACATCTACATGCTTTATCCGATTGTAATGATTTTTTCACAGAACCTTAATTTTATGAATTAATATATTCGTGTGAAATTTGAGCGCAATCGAAAAATTATTTCTCATGATAATCGCAATTTTACGATTTTTTCAATTTTTAACATTTCTTCGACGAATAAAACCAACATGCTTTATCCGATTGTAATGATTTTTTCACAGAACTTTAATTTTATGAATTAATATTTTTCGTGTGAAATTTGAGCGTAATCGAAAAAAGATTTATTAAAAAAATCACAATTTTACGCTTTTTTCGTTTAAAAAAATTACGCTCATCCATCAACGCGGCGGGACTTAAGCGTTTTCCTAGTTATATTAATATGTACGTGTTTTTCATCTAAGCATAAGAAATGTACGGATATAATGAATTGGATAGAAGCTACTTGTTTATGTTTACACAAATTTTTGATCTCAAGTGCTAGTTCTATAAAGTTGTAAAAAATTTCAACATTTTATTTTCATTTTGTTTTAGTCTATCCAATTCAGTTTTTAAAACCAACGAACAAAGGAAGACAATAAATTTAGCTAGCACTAATTAATTTAACAAAAAAGAATAAACAGCAATTTATGAATGCAAGTGAAGCAGTAGTACTCTGTACTTTTGTACCTGTTACCCTTGTTACGCAATACATCCCCATATAACAAAAAATATCGTTGTTTCATGTTAAAATTACATTAAATAAAACAACATACTAAACATAATGTTTCTAGAACATTAAAAAAAGTTCCACATCAGCGAAAATATCATTAAAATTGCTAATTAAAAAACTTCTTAATACCAATGTTGAAACATCTTTTACGTTTTAAATCACTTGACAGTTAATTCAACGAAACAAATCGTTAAAAACCCAATCCTGGAGGAATTAAGGGGACACCCGTGTTGTTTCTAGAGAGTTGTCGTTCACAAATGGATATTCCGCGGTGAGGATCAACACCAACTAGTAGATGAGCTGATGGTCAACCAACTTTAATCTGGAATTTAAATCCAGTTAACCGTGGAATAAGCTTATTTCTGGTTTGGATGTTCAGTTTACAAAAATGGAAGTTAGCTAATCAGTTCTTAATCGTTTGGTGGAAACATCCCTTAAACAAAAGAAACATTAACAAACGCATGTTTTATAGGAAGTGTTAATAAAGTTTTATTGTAAAATGTCAGATATATTTTATTTGATTTGTGGCCACATTACAACAGGACAAATGTCCCACATGTGCAGATTACCAAACAATACCAATACAAACATAACGCAAAAATACAATGATAAATTAGTTAAACTAGGAAAACGCTAAAGTCCCGCCGCGTTGATGGATGAGCTTTTTAACGTTTTTAGTTTGCGTGGGAATATCTTTACTTTTGCAAGTGCTTTGTTTTGTTGCCTACGCATTGTAGGTGATTGTTGTCAAGTTTCTATTGTTTCTTGTCAATTGGAATTATTCACCGTACAAAATTTATCTTAAAACCTTTATTTCTATGGATTCTGACTAACTTTTTCATTTTTTTCTTTCATAAGGCAATACCATCACCATAACCTTAATATCCATGTATAATATGAACGTTGTAGCCCCACCCCTTTGGTCAGAATTGGCCCAAATGGCACGAAAATATCGCAAAAAAAATCGAAAAAATCGTTAAAGTACGATATTCATGAGAAATATTTCTTCGATTGTACCCAAAAACGTGGCAAGTCTTAATTCAGAGATTTAGAAGGTCCTGTCAAATTTTTATTAAGATCGCATATGCCGTTTGCCCGGTAGAGAGCGAAAACCAGACAAAAATACAAAAAAAAAAAAAAAAAATACACCCGAGCTAAATTATTTAGGGGGTCAGTGAAATTGAAGTCTTCGCTTCACTCGCTTCGCTCGCTACGCTCATCCAATAAAACATACTATAAAAATTATTGGATGAGCGAAGCGAAGACTTCAATTTCACTGACCCCCAAAAAAGTAGCTCGTGTTTTTTTTTTGTTGTTGTCTGTTTGTTCGCTCTCAACCGGGAAAACGGCATATGCGATCTTGATGAAAATTGAAGGGGACCTTCAAAATCTCTGAACTTAGACCTGCCACGTTTTTGGTTACAATCGAAGAAATATTTTTCATGAATATCGTACTTTTACGATTTATTTTTATTTTAGTGCGATATTATTTTCGTGACATTTGGGCCGATTCCAAACAAACGGGTGAGGCTACAACGTTCATATTTCACATGGACATTAAGATTATGGTGATGTAGTACCTTTTGAAAGAAAAAGTTGAAAAAGTTAGCCAGAATCCATAGAAATAAAGGTTTTAATATAACTTTTTTTTATATTTAATAACAACTAACAAATAACAATAAAAACTTGACAACAATCACCTACAATGCGTTCAAAAAGAACTTCAAAAGTAAAGACAACGCGACTAAAAAATTGTTTGCGAAGCTTCCTATTATCAACTTGAATGTATATGTGTTAAAATAAATATAAATAAAGAGATGCAACAAAAACTCATTGTGAATGTTTTATAACCATGTTACCAATTTTTTTGCACACAATGACATCATTAATTTTTTACAACACGCTTTAGTCAAAGATGCTCTTTAAACACATTGTTTTTATAAAGATTTTGTTTGTTACAAAACCCCATTAAACGACGAATTTTAACGAATAAACGTAATTTTGTTGTGGTTCTCTGGCATTTTCATTAACCAGCACAAAAATAATTTTAGGTTTATATTAAATTCCAAATAATTTTGCTCTTGTTTAACAATATGGATGAATCCTACCATAAAATTGGGATGCTAATTAAACAACTTTTGACCATGGCAGGGAAATTAGTTTGAAAACTGTATCTTCGTGCAGCTGTAGGAAATCACCAGTTCGTGTAGCGAAGCCACTCTGAGCCTCTCATGGCAAAAACTTATCTCCCCCCACATATTCCTCAACAACAACCCCTCGCCATTCCCCATCATGACCGCACTGAGCTGGAACATAATCGACATAATTAAATTTGTTTTACTCCAAATAAAATTGCCTTTTCTTAATTTTGTTACTTTTCATCCATCTTATGCAACTTGATAATTTTGGTTTTGTATTATTTTCCTTGGACGTATCTTTAGCAAACCTTTCGCAGTTATATCAATATACCTTCCAATCCACAATGCGTCAGTGTTTTCTATTATTTTTATTGTAGACCTTAGTAAGGTATTCGATTGTATTGAACTCACTTTGCTGCTTAATATACTTAGTTTGTATTGGATCCGAGGTAAATGGTTCAACTGGATTAAGTCCTTACTTTACTTATAAATAGGACACAGTATGTAGAAAATAGATACAGGTCAGAGAATCTGACATCAAGCAAACAATCTGAAAAACTACAAGTTAAGGTAGGAGTGCAACAAGGATCTGTGCTTGGGCCACTGTTTTACATCTTATTTACTAATGACTTAAGTTTGTATTTATCAACCTCGGCCAACCCTAATAAAAATCATTAACTATTCTGATGATATATCACTCAATCAACGAATTAATCCGCTTGCTAAACGAGGCTATGGTGCAATGTGACCACTATTTCAGAGTAAATAAACTTGTAATGAATATTGATAAAACTAAAATGAATTCTATTCAATGCTAACCACAGCAACAAAAATGATACCTTATATAATATGTATTGTAAATTATAATGTAAATTTGTCTAGCTTCATCATGTCCCTTGGTATAGGTATAGAACAATGCCTTAAAGGAATGGTCAAATGGATGTTATTTGCGGAAAACTTCAATCAATAAGCTATACCTTCAGGCAAATATGCCACCTTTGTGACCAAAAATCAATTTTCTCAATAAACTATGTTTATTTGTATTCTACACTGAAATATGGTATTCTGATGTAGGGAAATTGTCTGCCAGTAAGTAAACAGAGATTTACTTCAGCAAAAGTATTATCAGCGCCATGATGGGTGTTGGGTAACGAACTTCGTGCAAACCAATCTTTAAAAGGCTTTGTAGTGACAGCTGGAATGTCACTCAATTATTATTTCATTATTGCGTAATGATCTCAATCAATACAGGGTTTGAGCATAATCATTCAACAGGGTTAGTTATTTAGTTAATAGGCAATTATCTACTGGTGCCTAATTACGTAATACATTTAGACAATAAGCCAAATCAATAGCCATACCATCGATTGGTTTTCGATTGGTTATTGATTCCTATATTGGGATTTTAAATAGACATTACATTACAATGCTAAGAAATGCAGTACAGAGTTCACTTCATCGGCACTGGCTGACAGACTACGTCACTTTGAAATAACAAACCTCTGCAAAGTCAGCAATGTACATCCCGAACCAAAACACACTTCACTAAGGGAATTGTAAAGCTGATTAGAGCAAATTGTGTTAATAACTTTTGTATTGGCCGAGTGACTGTACTTAGAATGTAAAACGCATACCTATAAGCCTATGTAACCCAGGAAATCAAGGGGAACTCTGCTATTTTCCCTCCTACCGTTTAGAATGCAAAAACGGTATCTCTTATCTTGACCACCATGTAGAATGGAAGTGTTTGCAGGTTAAAGCAATAAGTGTGCGGATTTAACATCATGTTATGTAGTGTTCTATGTGAATCTTATTCAACAGTGTTAGTTTTAATCATTAAGTTATAATTGTAACGTAGAACCTTCATAAATTCTCCCAAAGCAGTACTCCCTCAGGATAGTCTATCAGTGTCCCGATACTTATTGATCAGTATTGATCGACTGATTGGTAACTATCACGGGAACATTGCATTTTGGTGGCAGCGGTGGGATCCAGCTGTCACTACAGCTTCACATCTTAACAGTTCCCAGAATTTACATCCATACGTGTATGTATATGTTTTTCTTTTTTGTTTTTTGATTTTTTTTCTTCTTTTTCCTTTCTTATCTTTTCCTTTCTTTTACCTTTTCCTTTTTTCCCATACCTTTTTATATTTGATTAAACAATTAATTGCATTTAATATCCTTTTTTGAATTTGTTACCAATTTTTTGTGTTTTCATACATTGTTTTTGTAATATTACTATTTCCAATATTTATTTAACTGTAGCCATTGTTGTGTCTGCAACTGCAGCTATGTAATAAGATTTATTTAGTCGTTCCCCTTTGTAAATCAGTTTTTTAACTGAATAGGATAGACGTTAAATAATAATAATCAAAAAAAACATGCAAGTTTAAAAAAATGTAAATTTCACCTTTAAAAGTGAAATGCATAAGCATAAAACCAGGAATGCTTCTAATGTACACATTAAATAGCTTTTATACAAGCCTGGCACAATAGATGTTCTATACTCAATGCTGGCACTGAAAAGTCCACACAATAATATAATTATGTTTAATTCCCTACCTTAAAGAATAAAACGTGTAGAATCGAGTCTGTAAAAACTTTCAAAGGAAATTTTACGGCATACCTTATAGAAGGCTGCTATGACGAGATATCTGATTATGTTCTGGCTAGTTAGATCAACAAGTAGCCTATATATTGCTGTGATATTACTATTGTTCTGCTATTGCTGCTGCTGACCATCATTTTATTTTATATTAATATACCTAGACTTTTTTTACTTTTTAAATTAATGTATCACTGGGCTAGGTGGAAGAGCAATATATACTGTATTGAACCTCGTCTTTTTGTTGTTTTTATTGGTACCTCTATCAAACAACAAATAAAGACTTACTTACTGTTATAAGAAAAAATAATATTGTTTTTATTTTTAAAATTGGTCTGTTATAAACATTAAATAATTCAATTTATTTTGAACTATACAGAACGATTTGGTGACTTACACTATACAGTGGAATAAAATATAAATTATATAAATAAATATATATAAAATATATAAATAAAAATAAAATATTATATTCTTTCTTTCTTTCTTTCTTTCTTTCTTCTTCTTTCTTTTAATTTATTTTTTATTTATTTAAGTGTCGGGGCGCATGGCTTAAATATCAGGTTTAGTGTACTGTGTGTACTGTGTTTAGTGTACGTATTGTGTACTGAATATTAATTAGTGCACTTTGATTTTATCAAACGTGTTGCACCACTAACAAGCGACTAGGAAATCAACCATCTGTTGAAACTACAATAGTAACGAACATTACTTCTTAATTATGTTACTGCATGCAACAGAGTTGTATGTTTGTTGTTGTATGTATGTTGGTGTTCATTGCGTTTCGTCACGAAAAGAATCGTGGAAAATTGTGGAAATTAACGAAAGCAATCGTAAACATTGCCAATGTTTACACATTTACTATCCTTACAAAACACGTAGGATTCAGAAGTACTTTTACAAACAATTCTCGTTTCAAATCTCATTGCTGTAACCATTGCATAATAATTATAACTCTCTACCTTAATTTTTGTAAATTTATGTTTTTCCATTCTTTATTGGTTTTAAAGAACCTGAGTTTATAAATTTCGTTTGTGAACACAAGTATGATTACTATCTCAAAAAATTATATTGTGAAAAATGCAGTACATCTTGAAAGTAACATGTCAAATAAACAATTTAATGAACCTCATAAAATACAAGTTTTTTATGAGAACTACTATGGCCCTAAATAATATGCTTATTTAATTAGCTATTGCGAAAATAAAGCAAAATGGGTACAAAATGTTGTTTTATGATTACTCATAAGTTTTGTTACAGTTCATTTCTTTTTATCAAATGTAATTTAATTTGTTTTAGATAAAATTATTTGTATGTACATTATTGAGCTATATGTTATCAAACATTTTTTCTTATTTTACAAATTATATCAGCTTGTTTTATTATAATAAATTTATATATTATTCTATGATCTATTTATGTGGTTGTGTAATTTTTATTATATTTATTGTTATTTTATTGTTATTTTTAGCTCTGTTGTTATAACGAAAGAGGATTGACATTAAATAAATGGATAAATTCAATAATTCGTGTAAATGAAACGTGCATAATAATAAATATGATCTGAGGGTCACATATTAATGTTTAGATAACAATAATGTATTAATATGAAAAAGTTTGCATACTTTATTTAAGTGCGTGCTATATCGTAAATTATAACTGAGATAAATTTAAAAATGAAATTGGTGTTGCTCCAAGTAATATTTTAGAACGAAAATAAAATTTCGAAATCAAACGGTCACTCAATTTAATTGGTAGAATAGCCAAGAATTTATAAACCGGCCATTGAAAGTACGGGCTACAGGTATTGATCCGGAATCATTAATTTCATGATCTATATCATTTCCCATGTGAAACACAGCATTCAATGCAATGGCCGGCCGTCTTAATTCTAGTGATGACTTCGAATATATTTTTTTTTATTTTATTATTATTATTATTATGGTTATTTTGTCATAAAGATCTTGCATTGGATCTTTAAACGGTTATTTTGTCATATATCGTGTAAAATGGTACTATTTTATAATCTTTTGTATTTCAAAATGTTATTTCGGTAAAATGCGCAAAGTTTCATATATTTGAATAGCTCTTTGCTAAATAAATTAGTAAAGATAATATAACATTTAATTCGCATTAAAACTTTCTTATTCTTATGGGTGGGTTTAGAAGCAACACAATTTAGTAGCATTACAGGTTAATTTGAGCAAATGCCAATAGAGGAATTATAATAAAAATGATAATAATAAGTACAATACTTATACCAACATGAACACTGTTCTGTTAACCATGAATTAAACTATGGGACATTGTGAATAATGAAAATTTCATAACTGCTTTATAATATTAACTAGAATAATTGATTAGACGAGTGAGCGCAGCGAATGTAGTCTACAACGCAAGTCGAACGGGCCTTCGTCGTGATTATAATTTGTCTTTTTGTTAAATGTTTGAAAAATGTATGTTTGTTTGTCCGGTCCCATACGGCCGAAAAGCAAAATAAATTGAGCTGAAATTTTAATCAGACATCCGTGACCAGGTATAACTGAGAACTGCTGATAAAATGAGCAAAATCCGTTGCGATTTAAACCAGAAATGATAAATTTAAAAAAAGGCTTAAAATGTGTATTTTTACAACGCTTATATTAGCTTCATGTGTCTGTCTGTCTGTCTGTCTGTCTGTCTGTCTGTCTGTCTGTCTGTCTGTCTGTCTGTCTGTCTGTCTGTCTGTCTGTCTGTCTGTCTGTCTGTCTGTCTGTCTGTCTGTCTGTCTGTCTGTCTGTCTGTCTGTCTGTCTGTCTGTCTGTCTGTCTGTCTGTCTGTCTGTCTGTCTGTCTGTCTGTCTGTCTGTCTGGACGGAATCTTATAATCGATATTTCACCCACTTCCCAATGTCCGATCGAGCTAAATTTTTATACATACGTATTCTTGATGACAATAGATGAATCAAATAACAGATTTACAAATAAATCAATTAATTCATCGTAATTAATTAACCAAACAAAGTTCATAAAGGAAATTAGTCACAGCTAGTAAGGATGGGCCAACCAGATGCAATGTCCGATCGAGCTGAAAATTTTCACACATACGTATTCTTGATGACAATAGATGAATCAATTAACAGATTCACTAATTAATCAATTAATTCATCGTAATTAATAATTAAAGTTTTATATGGGAATCGATGTTTCACCCACTTCCCAATGTCCGATCGAGCTGAAATTTTTCACACATACGTATTCTTGATGAAAATAGATGAATAGATTCACTAATTATTCAATTAATTCACGTAATTAATTAACCAAACAAAGTTCACATGGGAAATTAGTCACAACTAGTAAGAATGGGCAAACCAGATGCAATGTCCGATCGAGCTGAAATTTTTCACACATACGTATTCTTGATGACAATAGATGAATCAATTAACAGATTCACTAATTAATCAATTAATTCATCATAATTAATAATTAAAGTTTTATATGAGAATCGATGTTTCACCCACCAACCACCACCATACCAAACAAAGTTAATATGGGAAATTAGTTACAGCTAGTAAGGATGGGCCAACCAGATGCAGAAATTCGGCCACGTCCAGTGAGCACATATTTGATTACAACATTCGTTAAGACTAAAAAGTATAAAATAATATTACATGAAAAAAAAGTTTTTAAAAAAAACAACGCTTAGGGTTAAATGTACAAAAAAGTAAAAAATAGATTTTCGACCAACAAATTTCTCCCTTACTCGGAAAGCGTTGGGCGCTTACGGTATTGACATAGATTACAGAATTTTGTTGTTCATGGAAGGAAAGCGCCCAACGCTTTTAATTTCCGAGTAAGGCAGAAATTTGTTGGGCGAAAATTTATTTTTTACTTTTTAGTACATTTAACCCTAAGCGTTGTTTTAAAAAATATTTTTTCATGTAATTTATTTTAACGACAATGGTTTTGTTCCTGAAGAAGTCATTTTCATCCAATAATTTTTGTCAGGCTGTGATTGTATGCGGTGACCAAGGTGTATCGAATCTTGCACGCTCAAGGTTCCTTTAAATTCCGGAGGGAGATTGAGTAAACCTTGCAATCTTTACTCGTATTTCGTACTGGCTATGTTTTCCACAGTATTAAATTTTATGTTTTTTTTAAAACAATCCAGAAATTAAAAAAACTTTACCGACCGGAGGTTTGAACCTATAGGTCTTCCACATTTCTGGTATAAGAGCGCTATAGCCAACTAGACTAGGTAAACGCCAAATTCATTGTTAGACGAGTGAGCGAGTCATGTGTTGAGTACCTGGGAACATTTGCATTTAAGTTTCATATAATTAATAATGTTTTGAGTTTGGTTGGTATCAGGGTGCGTCAACTGTAAGGCCATAGTGCACCACTCTAGCCTATGATAGGCTAGAGAGGCCTAAGGTAGGGGTAAGAAAGGGAATGTTACCGGGTACTCAACAAACGGCTCACTCACTTGTCTAACAACGACATTGGCGTTTTCCTAGTACTTTAAAACGCAAGAGTAAATATTGTTTGAATAATGCATTTGCGTGTATTGTTTTGTAAATTCGAGGAACTATAAAATAATGTTTGCGTTTGTAAAAACAGTCATAACTGGACTTTTCACCGTACAATACTTAGAGTAAGGCACTTTTAGATTTGTTTAACAAATGTTAAAAATTGAATTGACTAGTGTCTACTGAAAACAAAATAATTGATTTTATAAATAAGCACGTTTTTATTATTGTATGTGTGTTTTAGACATCAAAATTAAAGTATTGTTTTATAGAAATGAGTAAGCTTAATTAGTATAAAAGTAATATTATAAAAATGTAAATTAATAATTCAAATCACGAGTCGAACAGAAATATAGTAATATACCACAACTTTATGGCGAATGTTTTTTTTTACGGTGGAAAGGAACAATAGCGAATTTTAAGTTAATGTACTGCTACGATAATCCTTTATACAAATTTCTGTAATGTGTCACATTGAGTAATACAAAATATAGTTGTAATTTTTATCATGTTGAATAATGAACTAGCTTTTTTCATTTGTAAATTTGTGGAATAGATGCCGGAAAATACCTATTTATTATTTAAAATTATTATAGTATCAAAAATATCAAAACTTTAATATCAAAACCCACATTCTTCACATAATATTTTCATCTTATTTAACCACCCTTTGAAACTTTTCACTGGTGATAGATTCTGTTCCACAATCGTTGTATTTAGAAAAGAATACTTCCCAACGACATTAGTTGTACAAATTCCATTTAAACTTCTCCCTCGACCCCCACTAATTTTGTATTTTATCTGCATTTCTTCCGTGGCAGGCAACAAGTTAAATTGTATTTGATTAAGACACAAGATGCAGAGAATGCATACATTCCATGTTGTTGGAATATATTACTAAATTTTAAACGACTCTCTTCGTGATCATTATGAAGCAAATTCATTACATTCTACACAGTTCCTATTTTGTTTTTCTAACTAACATAAATCCCTTTAATACAAGCATATCTACAACTTACACTATTAAAAATGTTATCTACATTAAACTAACCAATATTGAAAAGCGTTTACTGGATAAAAACTCTTGAATTTTTAATATGATCAATGATTCCAATTTTAAACTTTCTCAGACCATTAATATTAAATCAAAGTTTTATGAGTTCCGTGTATTTTCGCCGCGTAGCGAGCAGGGAACATCGACGTTTCGTCACCTCTGTGGGTAACATATTCATAACAACTGAATTTGAGAAGACTTAAAATTAAGAAGTAAATTTTTTTCACTTGATTATTATTAATACCACTATTGCACAAATTCTTGAAAAAATCATTTAAAAAAACTAAAAACTATTGAAATATGCTGGTCAAATTTTAAATCGAAACCAGAGCAGAGCCATATTTATTTAGCCCTAGAATGAATACCGTGGTTGTCTGAAACTTTCAGTTCACCTGGCATTAGTTGGTCTTCACGGTTTATTCGGATTACGTGTGAGTTGAGCCAACTTCTCTTTTCCACTTCCGCAGTTTCTTCAAAGCTGATCCGACTAAGGCTGAATCGTTGACATCCAGCACCAGTGTTCTCTTAAGTGTTGTTTTTATTGTCATGTTTACCAATTTTAAATCTGCATAAAATAATCGTACGGAGTAAGTACTTTGTTACCAAGCGACAAAACGGCTCGGTACCCGAGAGCCTTTTATACAACAATTAAAAATGCGTCCTCAGAGAGAGTTTAGAATACGTTTTGCAATTCAGATTCCTTCATTTTATTTGCCTCTAGCTAAGCTGTGCCGAGTTCACAGACATGCAGCAAAAGTATTATTCTACTCTTATGTTTAAAAGAGAATACTCGCCATCTTTTTTGTTTTCTATCCTACTTAATTAATACAAGAACACCTGCTTAAATAAAATAATACATTTGTTTATGTTCGACTAGGGTTGTGGTTAAAACAATCACATCTCATTTTCTAATAATTTAATTAAGAAAACTGATTGTGACAAGGCAAACACATTTTTGAAGCACGTTTATAATAATAAAACGTGTAAATTTTACATGCAATTCTAATCTCAAAATAGAATATATAAAAATATGTTAATTCAACAGCTGATAGATAGATAGATAGATAGATAGATATTTTTATTCACTTAGACTAGTACAGTGTACAAGTATAACTCTTTGCAGAGAAAGTGAATAGTCTATAATTAATAATTAATAATAAAAGTGATAGCAATTATAATGATATGTATGATGATTGATGATATTGATATATATATATATATATATATATATATATATGATGATTCATTAATTGATTAATAATGATAAACACAGTGTTTATGTTAAAAGAGTAGATGCAAACAATAGCATGCGCTACTATATTAAGAACTCATATATAATAAAGAAAAGTTGGATATAAAGCAATTTTTGATGTGATATTGTGATAAGAATTGCTGATGGCACAGAAAACAGCAATGATGTACAGTAGAATGTGTCTAGTATATATATTGATATTTATATATATATGATGATTGATTGATTGATTAGTGTTTATGGTAAAGTAGAGTAGATGCAAAATATGCCCTACTAGATTAAGAATTCATATAGAATAAAGAAAAATTGGATATAAAGCAATAATTGATATGATATTGTGATAAGAATTGCTAATGGCACAGAAAACACCAATGATGTACAGTAGAATGTGTCTATAGTATATAATTGAAATTTATATATATATATATATGTGTGTGTGTGATGATTGATTGATTAGTGTTTATGTTAAAGTAAAAGAGATGCAAAATAATAGAATGCCCTACTAGATTAAGAATTCATATAGAATAAAGAAAAGTTGGATATAAAGCAATATTGATGTGATATTGTGATGAGAATTGCTGATGGCACAGAAAACAGCAATTGGAGGATGTACAGCAGAATGTGTCTTATATACCTGCACAATCCAAGGAAGCGTGTAAGCACATATATATATATATTATATATAGAAGTTTGTTACATCATTTCGGCCAAGGGAACATTTGAAAATTTTAAATTACAGTGCTTGTTTGTGGTTATACTCTAGATAATTTGTAAATATTATAATGAAAAAATGAATTAACTGCAAATATTTACATGGAGATGTAGTCATTGATGGAGTAAAAGCTGTTTGCTGTAAGATATGATTTCAACTTATGTTTAAAGGAAGACAGGGTGGGAGAGGTTTTGATGTGGTCAGGGAGCTTATTGTAGAGGGTGGAAGATAGATATTCAGGGCCTTGTGCAAAGAGGCAATGTTTAGTTTAAACTCAATGTTATGTGAATGAATAAATGTATGCAATAGCAACTGAGGCAATATTCATTTTTATAAAGCGGTGGTAGACCATTTCAATGAGTAATGTAGATTAAGACTACACGAAACTTAAAACAATATACAAGTATAATAATTAAAATATACAAAATAGGCACTAAATTTAATTTGTAGTGCGGTTGAGATTGTTGTGTTTATGAAACATATGTGTATTAACAAAATATATGTATATAATAGTGATATAAAAATGAATTGATCATGAATTGAGAGCCTTCGCGTCGAATACTTTTGACCTTTCATATCAAATTGTGTAAGCTATCCTTAAGAAATTAATTAAAGACGAGATACTGCACTAAGGTAGAAAAACAATACATACAGTAGCAACGAATAAAGTCAGTCACAATGACTAGGCCCCCGTCTTCTGTAAAGTTGCATTGTATTCTCATCATTAGTAAATTATTACAGCATCCTAAACTCCACAATGCCATGTGAGAATGCCTGCTAAGTATACGGACGGTCACTCCGTCGAAGTCCGTCTTCTTAGGACTGATTCGGTCCCTGATCAGGGAAGATGAGATTTTCTGCATTCGTAATTAAATTTAATGATAATATTCCGGGCCGGGAAAGCTTTAAATTATAAATATTATTGTCGTTGAGATAGTGAGAACAATTCTCGTGAATATAATGTATTTCAGTAAATACCTAATTTTATAATTGTACCTTTATTCAAGATTTTGCATTAAAAACTATTTCAAAATGTCACACTTCATTATGGCAAAATCTCTTAGAACCAAAGACACCACACCAACTATGAATATAATATAAAAATAATCAATTCTGCTACTTTCAGTGGATGACAATAATAATAAAATAAAATCAGACCGAGTCAACCTTATTGGCGCTAAGGCTATCGACGCGACCAGCCAGATACCAGTATTTTAAAAGTAAACACCGACCCAACTCGTTGGGAACGGTCATCCTGAGGGCGACGCCAGAATTAAGAAGGCTCATTTTGAACAACTTATGAATTTAATGTGCTTCGTTCTAGGAAAGGATCCAAAGTCCCTGTTTACATACCCAACCAAACGGTAAAAGAAATCAAGTCTAAGTCTTCTGTCAAAAGTTGCAATATTAAAATACAAGTTAATTTTAAGACGATCCTGACACGTAATATAGGCCTTTTGTATATTTGAAAATATATTAACGCTTACCGCGTTACATATTATTTGAAAATACATTTGACTTTCCATAACTTTTACACTGTACGTGAAGTACACAATTTGAGAATAAGAAACCTGTTCATCCTGTGAATAAAATCTTCATTTACCTTCTAAAACGAATTCGTTCATAACACACTGATTTGTTTTGAGTTCGTTCGAAGTGTAATTGAGTTAACAACTCTAGCTTTCTCAAACATCTCACGTAGGTCTCTCAAGAACTCATCATTCAACTACCGAGCAGCGCCTTGGAGGACAAATAGGGATTTAATTGGCAATTAAGTCATAACCGGCTTTCCTGTTTTCTTTCTCTTCTGGTGGAAACAAAGAAAAATGGCAAACTCTTCCTCTCAGCTCATTTTTACGCGAAGGGAAAAAATCTTTGAAATTAGAGAGTTTGGTTATCTGGTATCTACTCTAAAAGCTCGATGCTTCTTTTATTATAATTCAAAGGAATTCAACGTTCAACACATCATTATTTAAATAACAGAGTCGTCCTTTTATTTCTCCTGGGTGTTGACTTGTATTCAATTTACTAACGAGAATAATAATTAGTAGCACTCATAAAATTGATTTATTTTACAATTTATTACCTTCATCTCCTAAAAGAGGGTTTATCTTGTTTTATACAATGGTGCTTCATCCGCGATTGGGCGATTGCTTTTCAGAATGAAATAGGAAGTATAACAGATTATTGTAAATTTGTACTTTCATGATGTTTCACAAATTAAATTCAAGGAATGAGGACAATATTTCCAACTTTCATTTGATTAAGTTCCAAATAATATAATTCTACAACCAAAATCAGATTTTTGTTCTGTAAAATAATAAAGGAAATCTCTCTCAAATCAGAAATCAGTAAAATTCTGATTAGTTTGTTATGACTATTATCATAAAATTATATTTATGAAACTTCATTAAATTCCTCGTTAAGATTATTTCAGATTTCTTATCTTTCACCAAAATTTGCTGATAGTTACAACTTCTTTTATTTGTCGCCATTTTTAACATCATCGCAATCGGGTTTGCAAGTGTAAGCACAGTTGAGTTTTTGCATACATCATGCGTATGTTGGTTGTAAACGATATGGTCTTGCTCTGACCCGACCTGTTATAGCCGACAATAAATCAGAATAATCTTAATTAACCTTTTGTGACATGGTACATACACAGTGCATTACGTAAACAACAGTAAACATAATAAAATTTAGTAACATTTTATTTTATTTTTGGTCTGCGTTCATTATGCTCGTTGAAACTCGGCAGATCCAATATTTGACGTTTTTAAAGCTAACGTTTGTGTTTATGTTGATATTTTGTTGATGTATTAACTGTTTTGGTTAACCTCACCCTCAGTAAAACTTTCTCATCTGTGCAAATGTGTTGGCTTGGAACATTGACATTATCTCCGCAGTAGATTTCTGTTGGGAGTTTGGCTTGTTGACTATAATTAAAGCTCGCTTACATAGCCTCTCTGATTATGACAGGAATGTGTTAAATTAAACACAGGGCATGCAGTGTTTGTAATTACACTTGGTCAACGTTTTGTTTCGCAACTGAAATATAACTTGCATGGTTTATTTGATATAGAAATACGTTTTTTGTTTAGAGTCTACCAAGATTCTGTTTTGTAATTCAGTTAGAAAGTGATTAAGAATCTAATATTTGAACCACTTCATGAATAAAGTAAAATAGGAAGAAAATTTAACACTTTTAATAAACAAAAAACACAAAATAATTCAATTGAGATCGAAGTTTATTAAACTATACAGACTAGATAACAGAAACTGTTATTCGCAAGAAGCTTGAAAATTCAAGCAAAGAAATCATTTAGGACGAACAATTTTGTGGCATAAAAAGAGTTAGGCTAGAACGATCTAGAATTATTTGCACATGACGAGAAAAGCCTTAGTTAAACAAACAATGATATCATTAATCGAAATAGTTTACACACTTTCAGTAGTCCCAGAAGAGAGTGTTATTTGCTGCTCGAAATAATTTATCAATTATACACTACACAAATTTGAATTTGAAGTTTCTGAGCATATGACGAAATGAAGCAAAATGAGAGTGCTTTACTAATTGAAATAATTATTTTCTTATTATAGAATATTGACGGTATCAAGCTGTCTCAACTCACAGTAAATAATAATGTTTAATCATGATATTGAGTTCATTTAAAGTATTTTAAACCGTGAGCTAAATATTACTTTTAGAGATTCCCACTGCAAGAGACTTCGTATAGGTTGTGAGAGTGTGATGGCAATTGTGAAGGGAATGGCCAAAGTCTTACTAAGAGGACAAATCGCAGCGTAAGCCTAACGAACCTCGGAAAACCTTGGAAAAATATTCAATTATGATTGTCGGTGGCGGAAATTGACTCTTTAACCACTAGAACCATAGTCCCACGCGTTACGAATAAGCTACCTCTCTTCACGTAAGATAGAGTGACACAGCGTAGTACATATACCTAACCATTGCAGTCCACAGAGATCGAAAGATTGGCCTGTCAAAGAAACCAATCTAGATGAACTCGCATTTGATTGTTTAAATTTTAATGTATGTTCAATAACGCTTTTACAAATTAAATTGAACCTAATACACGTCACAAACGATCTCAAATACCGATGTCAATGAGGCAATTTTAACGACCATTTCGTAACTCGGGGACAAAACAAACGTATGTGTCGCCATGGGTGACAACAATAACATAACACAACAATAATATAACAATAACAATAACACAGGCAGTGGAATAGTCTTGGCCTCTCTTGGAGAAGATGCAGTAAAAATGGAATTTTATCCATTTTTATGCAGATTTTGTAGTATATGGTGTTGGTAAAGTTTTTCTTCATAATAAGGTGTGTATGTACAATTGTTATTCAAGTTTTATTTTGGGTTTTTCTTGTATCATTTTTAATTTGAAGTTTTGGTTTCATGTCTCAGATTTTGTTTGTGTATAAAACAATCAAAACAATGGGTTGCCCCTACCTTCAAAGTGGTATTATGTTGACATTTCTTCAATTTCGTGTGTATGTAACTCGGCAAAAGGCTCTACATGGTAGTAAAGTACATCCTTGGTTGGTACATTCTTAATCTTTTTAATGCCACGGGGAGCTGCCGCCATATTGCAAGCAACATGCTTGCTGTGTGACAAAGTCGGCAGGAAAAATGGTATAAAGATATTTTGCGAGGGGTGCGGTCGGCTCTACCACAGGACCTGCCTCATGAAGAATAACTGTTGGAGCGATAGAGAGGTAAATGTTTTCCGCAAAAATAACAATTTCAAATGCTGGACGTGCAGCCTCCCCGAGCTGAATGACTCTTTCTGGAGCCTTCCGGAAGAGACACAAAGCCCCCCTCGAATGCCACCGCCGAGACGCTCAGCAAACAAAAATGCTGTCACGCTAATCGGATTTAACGCCCGTTCCTTAAAGAACTGCAGACATAGCTGCTTTTCTGCTGTCCCATTCGGCTGACATTTGTGCGGTGAATGAGACTTGGTTGACTACGGACGTCAAAAACCACGAGTTCCTTCCAAGAGACTACGTCGTCCTGCGGAAGGACAGACAGGCCGGCCGCGGTGGCGGCGTCCTTCTAGCGATTCGACCTCACCTGCAGCCAAAGCGCCTTAGTCACCTCGAGAGCCGAGCTGAGGTTGTCTGGGCGGAAATCAAAGTCGGCAACCTGCGACTTCTCGTGGGGTCAGCATACCGTCCGCCATGCCTAGATGCAGCCCAAAACGCCGACTTTCTGCACTCCCTGGACCTAGTTGCTGCTGTGCAGCCAAGTTTCGATGCTGCCTCTTGTTTGGCGATTTAATCTCAACATATGCTGGCGTTCGGACCCACCGGAAGGGCGTGATAGAACCGCCAAGGATTTTATATCTGCTTTTGCTGAACTGGCTTTCTCTCAACTGGTCACTGAGCCAACCAGAATCACCAATACGAGTGAGACGACAATCGACCTGCTGCTCTGCGATGCGCCCAGCATCGTCTCGATGGTGGAGGTGGTGCCGGGCGTGAGCGACCACGGCGCTGTTCTAGCCACCCTCTCACTGACTGCCATCCGTCCAGTGAGTGCAGCCCGAGAGGTTCTTGATTTCAACCAAGCAAACTGGCCAGCCCTGAACGAAACGCTTTCTGAACGAATGCCGGAGATGCTGCAGCTGGATGACGTCAACGAAGCGTGGGAAAACTGGAAGCGTATCGTCGTCGAGGGCGCAGAAGAGCAGGCTCCGAAAAGGAGAGTAGGGGCAAACAAGCGCCGACTCCCCCCTTGGCTAAGCAAGAACATAAAAAAGATGATCGACATCCGGGACAGACTGTTTGCCCGTTGGCGGGAAACTAAATTGAGAGACGCAAGAGAGGCCTATCTTGTTGCCAGAAGATCAACACAGGTGGCCCTCCGGACGGCCAAGGACAACTGGATGTGGGGACTTGGGCGAGGTGCAGACAGCAGAAAGTTCTTTTGGCGCTACATTAATTCTAAGGCAACTATTCCAAACGATGCAGCGAGTTTCAAGGTAGGGGGAAGAACCGTGTCAGACCACAAGGAGGTGGCAGCCTGTTTCAGTGAGGCATTCCAGAGCAATTTCTTGCGGGCGGATAACATTATCCCCTTCCACCAGGGAAATGCGCCCGCCACCCAACTTTCAGAGCAGCCCACCATGAGCAAGCTGACTTGCTTGCCCGCCGACATAAAAAAGCTTCTCCGGGGGACCAAGGCTACTACCGCAGCAGGCCCAGACGGCGTTCCTGCAATCCTGCTAAAAAATTCCACTAACGCTCTCTGCGACTCACTTGCCCACCTCGTCAACAAGGCGCTTGAACAGGGCATTCAGACAGAATGGAAAACTGCGTCTGTGGCACCGATCTACAAAGACGGCGACAAGAGAGACATAAAGAACTACCGTCCAATCAGCATCACCTCACTGGTCGGTAAGACGATGGAACGTTTTGTGAGAGACCGGACGAGCGAGTTCCTCGAGAGCCAAAACGTCATCCCTGCGGCGCAGCACGGCTTTCGACAGCGCCGTTCTTGCACCACTCTCCTAGCCGGCGCCATTGATGCATGGACGGCAGCGCTGGACGAGCATAGCGGAGCTCACATTCACTGTGTCTTTCTCGATTGGTCTAAAGCGTTCGATAAAGTGCCGCACGTGCGTCTACTATCCAAGCTCGAGCATTATGGCATTAAGGGCAATTTGCTTAGGTGGTTCGAGAGTTTCCTTGTCGGCCGCACACAGTTCGTCCAGTTCAACGGCGAGCGCTCAGAATTCCGGGACGTGCCCTCGGGCGTCATCCAGGGAAGTGTGCTTGGCCCCCTGCTGTTTAACGTCTTCGTAGCAGACCTCCCTACCTCGGCAAGGATCCAAATGCTCCAGTACGCTGACGACGTCACCCTGTACTGCATCGTGGTCACCCAAGAGGATGCAGACGCCCTTCAAGCAGACCTAGACGACATTCAGATTTGGTGCGACAACAATGGCATGTCGCTCAACGCCCTCAAGTGCAAGATGATGGACATCACGCGCGCGCGCACCCCACTATACTTCCTGTACACCATAGATGGTGTCCCACTCGAGTACGTCGACAAGCAGCGCCTCCTCGGAATGCACATCACAAGCGACCTCCGATGGAACGTTCACACCGATATTGTGCGGGCCAAGGCGGCGCAGTGCTGGGTTTCGCGGCCCGCAATCTGAACGGGTGCACGCCGCGCGTCAAGAGGATGGCCTACCTGTCGCTAGTTAAGCCCACCATGACTTTCGGCCTCCCCGCATGGCACCCAACCACCATTGAGAACACTACCAAGCTTGAGAGGGTGCAGAGAAGGGCATTGCATTTCATACATGGCCGTAACATCCCCCCACCCTGTGACCAGAAGCAGGTTATGCCAATGACCATGCACCTGCAATACACGATCTGGTGTTTTTTAAAAGATGCCTCAGTGGCGCCACTGATTTTGACGTGTGCGCGCGCATCAACCAGGGCCGCGTGTTGAGAGGCGACGATATTAGCACCCCCGCCTCCAACCCCCCGGCCAAAGGAAGTGCTCGGCCGACGTGCTTTTTCTTTTCGGGTTGTTAACCCATGGAACGACCTGCCGCCCGCCCTCAAAGACTGCCCAGTAAGTCATTTCCCTTCCATGTGTAAGGAGTACTTATGAAGTAGGTACTTAGGAACCAACTACAAGTGCCATGTTAGTTTCACGTAATTTAGCAAGGCTCTTCGCGGCACGAGACTTCCACAAAGATATCAAGTGTTTTAGCAAAATATTTGCTAGCGTCGACGCCTTTTCTTGTTAAAAAATGTAATAACAACAAGGATAAACAACAATAAATAAAATCTCGTATGGGAATCTGTCAACTTTACGGGATTTGATGTGACGGGTTAAATCACGTCACCAAATGAGATGATTTGATTCCGCGAGATTAATAAGGAACGGTTGTCTCGCTGCCTACTCGCGGTCTTGTACAATCTACCTCACCCAACCTCTATGCGTCTCCTCGCAAACCGCCGACCGCAAGTGCGGAATTTCACCACACCGCTACAAGGGCGCTGCGTAGAATTCACCAAACTTAATTGGATCAATCAGTATCTGCACGTTTGCTGTGATGCTAGAGAATTGTGAACAAGACAAAGAAATGTCAACCCTTCCTACCGTTGTCTATTTTGATTATCGCGAACAACTAGTATGATCGTAACTGACAGAAAAACATGTTGACAATAAATTCTTAATCATAATTATCGTTTTCCGAGTTAGTTAACTTAAACATTAAGTCAGAAAAACACGTAACTCCCTCTTGCAGATACGGCTTACCCGGCTTTACTCCTAAAAAATAACTCCGTTTGGCGCAGAGGTGTAATCATTATAATGCATGTGTATATTATAATGTATTTTATATGTTATTATATGTTGTTTTTAAATTTTTTTTTTCTTACGTGTGAGACTTGTAGAGACTTACAAAGTGCGGTATATTATTACGTTTGGGGATATCGACTCACATTCTACAAAATGTATTACTAATTATCCCGGAATAATAGAGAAATAAAATTGCGTCATGATTATTTTAGAAACTGGATCCTGATAGAGATGATCCGAATTCTAGTTTAGAAATATCAACTACGTATATCAATGCTCTGTGCAAGAATAATTGCTTGATTCCCTGTTTTCTTATCCTCATCCCCTCGTTACAACATGTATCATTTTGATCAAGTACATAATTAATAGCAATGGTAACTTTACATGCTTGAAAGTTAATATTGAATTACTACCAATCGTATAATATTGAGAGCTGAAATACCTTCATACAAGAGGCAAGGATAATTTATCAAAACATAAGCTTCTTAGAAACTATACGAATACGTCGATGTGGAGATCAGATTTAAGTGCGGCGCACAATTGGCATAGCATAAGCGCAGCACAACGCAAGCGCAACATAAGCGCAACACAAGGAATGTAGGCGCGCACAATTGTCATAACGGAAGCGTGGCGTAAAGAAACTACAAGGCTGTGCAAAGTTTTAGAATGCTCGTTATCAGATGACTGCATGTCAACTTTGCGTTTGACATTTCGTCTTTGAAACCATTTGCAGTATAGCCTATGATGCGGATATTGCCTAAAATAGTAATTAGCAGCTCGTCGCTAGACGTCGACTCAACTTCATACTCGATAATTACGTCGTCTTCTGTAGTTCGTCCATGATAAATAATTTTACACTGACACAAACAACAATAGTTGTGAATTGAATTGAACTGAAAATGGCGTTTTGTTGAGTCGTGTTGTTTCTGTTTCCTATTGTCAAACGCAACGCAAGCATAAAAATATAAAATATAACCTCCTTGCGCTGTGCTTCCGCGCCTACGCTATGCATACGTGAATTGTGTGTCAAGCAGTCAGGTGCACTTGTTATATTCTTGCGTTGTGCTTGCGTTGCGCTACGCTTATGCTATGCCATTGTGCGCAGCACTTAGTATAAAAGTAACTTTGTGAACGAGGCTTAGTTGCTGGCTCGTGTGGGTTGTTTGAGCGGTTTTCTGTAAAATTAGAGACAGGAAATTTTATTCGAAAATTTGTAATTTGTAATATTAAGTCAGTGGTTTGTCAAAATGTGAATAGTTTGAACCAATGATGATTATTTCTTACAATGGGATGATATGTCGAGACCACTTTGTTTCTGGGGCGTCTCCCCAACGCTTAACTCCAGGACTGTTGCACGGAACTAGCAGTCATGTTGAATTCTCAAGGAAGTAACTTGAAATTGATCAGCGTGGCGTGTGTAAGGTCCTAAATGGTATTAAGAACAAAATGTCAAGTTAATGAATCGCCTTTCTTTCTGTCATTATAGTGTATAATGTCCTGCTGTGCAAACTGCAAAGGTGTGATGGAATGAAATGGACGTTGAAGCCAGTCAATGCGGAAATGTATTTAATTTTCGGTGGTATATTAATAGTTTGCCTTTCCCATCACGAACTCTTATGATTGTCTGTCGAAAATTTACATTGAAAATTAAGTGTTTTATTAGGTTCATCTTTGTTTGTTAACTGATAGTTTCCATTTACACTTAATTTATACAAATTTATAACAAAACATTTATTTAAGACGGAAACAAAATAATTATGTACAACATGTTCAGATAATGATTGGGGTTTTTAATTACACGAACATTGGAAAATAAGAAAATCACGTTTACATTCACTTTAGGTATGGTATTTTATTGTATGTTTATGTGAATGTTATGTTCAATCAATGTGAAAAGAGAGGTCGCTCCACCAGAAAGAAAACTTGCCCTATTTGGTTAATTATTTCACTGTATAATTATTATAAATAGTGAATAGGTTATCAAAACGAGATGTTACTTAAATAGATCACAATTTAAAGAAAATTGTTTGTGCTGGTCTCTCCTGCAACGGACGTAGCTCTAGCCATATATTTCTGATAAGTACTTTGAACCTCATAAAAGCGAAGAATGAGAACTCCGCTGTTAAAATCCTAGCTAATAGCATAGCGTTATCGCAGTTCACACCTTTTCTCATTAATCCTATTATCCTATAGGAATGTGAGTGCGTATTGGTAGCTCACTTTCCAACAATCGGTTGCCCTATTTAGCCCTGCCATGCATCGTCCCATAAAGTGCATGCTAAACACACAATCGTCTCTCATTGTCCACGGTGCATCATTGTGCTGGTGAAGCTTCGTCCTCGTCATCGCTCGAGCATCGCGTATTTGTTTGCGAGTGTTGTCTCTCAAAGTTCCGGTTACCGGTGTGGCCCCGGCTAGATAACGCGTTACAACTGGCTTGCGAGGATTATTGGGGTTTATCGGCGGGGGAGCGCAAAGTCCCGCCAGCCCACGGCTTACCCGATTGGGCTATGTCCAGGGGGGAGTGGGTGGTTGGGAGGAGAAAGGCCGATGCAGAGAACGGATAGTTTATTGCAAATACAGGTCGGAAAGTTATTTGACTTTGTGCTTTTAGTACACTTTGTAAACAACACATTCAAAATGGATGCAGAGGTGTATGTATACTGTATAGGTTTAACTGAGAAAAACTATCTTTTGATCTTATAACACTCTCATGCGATTGTAGTTTGGTAAAGTTTATGTATTGATGAGTACGATTTGTTTTTATTTCAATTATAATGCAGTGTAGAATGACCATGTATTGGGCAAAGCATAGAATACTGATGGTAAATTACACAGCTCAATTACTACTACGCAGCCAATTAAATTAATGTGAGTCTATTTTAGTAATTGAAATCCCCCGCCCTCCTTCCACTCAATAATTCGTTATTGACTCATTACCATTTTACGAAAATATTTGTTTTTGATAATAAAATGTTTTTAAGTAAAGGCTTATTGAAATATATCCTATGTCTATCCGATGATAGGCTATGAGGGGTGATGAGTGAATGATGATGAGCTAATAAAAAAATATAAATATATTCACAAATGAGTTAACAATTATTTATATTAACTTTTGCTTGATGTATATAGGGCATTTACGCTGAGCTAGTGCCGAAATGCTCACTCACTGCAGAGCTGCTGCACGTAGTAGTGCAGTGTCTCTACAAGCAGATACGAACAAGCCTCTTTTTAAATTTGCTTGAAATAAAAATATCTATATTATTGAAACGAAGTATACATGTTTTATTTCTAATTTCTGTCGGACAATATCTATACTTTAAAAGTGAATTGATACAACTATGCGAAGTGTGCCTACTTCTTCTACTGCTGCTACCTATTAAGTTATTATGTCATAACAAACATATTATGTACAAACAAGTATTGTTCTGATTAAAAGTACGCTGGATTTGAAAACAAACAGAATATAACAAAAACTTGTCACCACGTGTGGTAGCATGTATGCATATTAAAGCAAGCAACAAACAACAACATGTCTCAGAAAAAAGTTTTAAAAACTAAATTGTATTTGCTGCCACATGCACAACATGTTAAAATCTCAAGATAATACAAAAACCATTCTGTTTTATCGCGATATAGTTGCAGTTATCACTTAAATAATCACTTACTTATTTGCTTTGCTGGATATAATATTTTTTCAGTGTGCCATCAGCTTTGGGAACATGTTATCCTTGTATCCCCCCTGCCTAACGAGTAGTCGCTGAGTTGGTGTGGAGTTTTCCGTTTCTTATTAGTGAACAGTTAATAAGATGTTTTAAACCATTCTGTTTTATCGCGATATAGTTGCAGTTACGTCACGTGACTTAAACAATCACTTATTTGCTATGCTGGATATAATATATTTTCAGTGTACCATCAGCTTTGGGAACATGTTATCCGTGTATCCCCGCTGCCTAACGAGGAGTCGCTGAGTTGGTGTGAGGTTTTCTGTTTCTTATTAGTAAACGGTTAATAAGATGTTTTAAACCATTCTGTTTTATCGCGATATAGTTGCAGTTACGTCACGTGACTTAAATAATCACTTATTTGCTATGCTGGATATAATATATTTTCAGTGTGCCATCAGCTTTGGGAACATGTTATCCTTGTATCCCCGCAGCCTAACGAGGAGTCGCTGAGTTGGTGTGGAGTTTTCTGTTTCTTATCAGTAAAAGGTTAATTAAGATGTTTTAAACCATTCTGTTTTATCGCGATATAGTTGCAGTTACGTAACGTGACTTAAACAATCACTTACTTATTTGCTATGCTGGATATAATATATTTTCAGTGTGCCATCAGCTTTGGGAACATGTTATCCTTGTATCCCCGCAGCCTAACGAGGAGTCGCTGAGGTGGTGTGGAGTTTTCTGTTTCTTATTAGTGAACATGCAGTTAATACGATATTTTAAACCATTCTGTTTTATCGTGATATAGTTGCAGTTATGTAACGTGACTTAAACAATCACTTATTTGCTATGCTGGATATAATATATTTTCAGTGTGCCATCAGCTTTGGGAACATGTTATTCTTGTATCCCCGCAGCCTAACGAGGAGTCGCTGAGTTGGTGTGGAGTTTTCTGTTTCTTATTAGTGAACAGTTAATAAGATGTTTTAAACCATTCTGTTTTATCGCGATATAGTTGCAGTTACGTCACGTGACTTAAATAATCACTTATTTGCTATGCTGGATATAATATATTTTCAGTGTGCCATCAGCTTTGGGAACATGTTATTCTTGTTTTCCCCCGCCTAACGAGGAGTCGCTGAGTTGGTGTGGAGTTTTCTGTTTCTTATCAGTAAAAGGTTAATAAGATGTTTTAAACCATTCTGTTTTATCGCGATATAGTTGCAGTTACGTCACGTGACTTAAATAATCACTTATTTGCTATGCTGGATATAATATATTTTCAGTGTGCCATCAGCTTTGGGAACATGTTATCCTTGTATCCCCCCTGCCTAACGAGTAGTCGCTGAGTTGGTGTGGAGTTTTCCGTTTCTTATTAGTGAACAGTTAATAAGATGTTTTAAACCATTCTGTTTTATCGCGATATAGTTGCAGTTACGTCACGTGACTTAAATAATCACTTATTTGCTATGCTGGATATAATATATTTTCAGTGTGCCATCAGCTTTGGGAACATGTTATCCTTGTATCCCCGCTGCCTAACGATTAGTCGCTGAGTTGGTGTGGAGTTTTCTGTTTCTTATTAGTGAACATGCAGTTAATACGATGTTTTAAACCATTCTGTTTTATCGTGATATAGTTGCAGTTATGTAACGTGACTTAAACAATCACTTATTTGCTATGCTGGATATAATATATTTTCAGTGTGCCATCAGCTTTGGGAACATGTTATTCTTGTATCCCCGCAGCCTAACGAGGAGTCGCTGGGATGGGGTGCAGCTTTCTGTTTCTTATTAGTGAACAGTTAATAAGATGTTTTAAACCATTCTGTTTTATCGCGATATAGTTGCAGTTACGTCACGTGACTTAAATAATCACTTATTTGCTATGCTGGATATAATATATTTTCAGTGTGCCATCAGCTTTGGGAACATGTTATCCTTGTATCCCCGCTGCCTAACGATTAGTCGCTGAGTTGGTGTGGAGTTTTCTGTTTCTTATTAGTGAACATGCAGTTAATACGATGTTTTAAACCATTCTGTTTTATCGTGATATAGTTGCAGTTATGTAACGTGACTTAAACAATCACTTATTTGCTATGCTGGATATAATATATTTTCAGTGTGCCATCAGCTTCGGGAACATGTTATCCTTGTATCCCCCGCAGCCTAACGAGGAGTCGCTGAGGTGGTGTGGAGTTTTCTGTTTCTTATTAGTAAACGGTTAATAAGATGTTTTAAACCAATATGTTTTATCGCGAGATAGTTGCAGCTACGTCACGTGACTTAAATAATCACTTATTTGCTATGCTGGATATAATATATTTTCAGTGTGCCATCAGCTTTGGGAACATGTTATTCTTGTATCCCCCCTGCCTAACGAGTAGTCGCTGAGTTGGTGTGGAGTTTTCCGTTTCTTATTAGTGAACAGTTAATAAGATGTTTTAAACCATTCTGTTTTATCGCGATATATTTGCATTTACGTCACGTGACTTAAACAATCACTTATTTGCTATGCTGGATATAATATATTTTCAGTGTGCCATCAGCTTTGGGAACATGTCATCCGTGTATCCCCGCAGCCTAACGAGGAGTCGCTGAGGTGGTGGGGAGTTTTCTGTTTCTTATTAGTGAACGGTTAATAAGATGTTTTAAAATAATATTTTGCGTGAACGTTTATAGAGGCAGAATCTATGAGATAATACTCACTTTTAAAATGATTTCATCGATTTAAAAAAAAACTTAACATTTCCGTAATTAATTAGTTTTTTGTGAAATAGGACAATTTATTCCGGCATATATTTTTGAAAGTAAATTTTCGTCCCGAATCAGAAAGTTTCAATTAACGCGTATGTTCATGTTTTAAACCATATTAAAGCCGGTTTGAAGAAATTTACGAAGTGGAATTTTACTTTCTGGGCTTATGTCTCGCGACTTTATCGCAATGATAATAGACAATGAAGAACGTGATTTGTAGGCTATATTATCTACTATACAATTTTTTAAAATTATTTCAATTCTCAAAACAATCTTATTGTTTATAAACGTAGTTGATGGCAAAATAACTCACGAAAATTTTATAAAGAAATTTAAGAAAGACTTCAAAAATACTTTAAACAATTCTAAAATGTTGTCATGATTTCGTTAAAAAATACAGTCTATATTTTGTAGTTGACTATTTGTCTCAGGGCAGAAACAAACGGATTTTAGGCACAAGTTCCACAACACCAATGAGCGAATCTTCTTTGTGAACATAAAGTGCGCAGTACGCTATCGTTTGTATACATTTGTAAAAATCTGTTTCTGCTTGGTGCATCTTCTATAAATTATAAAAGAATTGAAAAAATACACTTTTATTCTAGTGGTGTTTTATCGTTTTATGTCATGCTCGCGCACAATGTTCCTAGTCAAGTTCAAGCTGCGACAAGTCCGAGAAAGAAGAATAACAGGAAATGAAAAGAAGACAGCTCCAGCTGTCAGGATTAAAACTCAAGGAGGCGCAACTTCTGATAAAAAATTATATATAAAACAAAAGCAACGTTTCGGGACAGAGTGTGACTCGCACTTCCGCCGCGATATTCCCAGACATTGTTGGCGAGAACACTGTTCTTTATTGTCTAGCCTGATTTGCTCAAGATCAATATTGACCAGCGGTAAAAATGTGAATTTAACCAGTTGTTCAAGTATGATTTCTAGCATCTTATTATTTACTATTGAGAATAAAAAGACATGCAATTTTATAGCGTTTTTCGCAAATCGAACAACGTGGTATTATTTTTTCAGCATAGGGCGCTCCAACCGTTAGGTCATTATGCGCCACTCTAGCATAGATGTGAGATGTGGCGAGTAAAGTCCTGGTCAGAACTAGCCATGGGCAGTCGGAAGAAAATGGGAGTCCTCATGTTGTTGTCATCGTCATTGTCATCGTTTATGTTGTTATTGTGGGCTGTTGTTGTTACGTGGGCTTTATGTAGAAATGTTCTGTTACGTTCATTGTGTATTATATTATCAACCTTAATAGAGCTAATTCATATTTCATATTTTCTTGTTTCGTAAACTTGTCATATTCGTAACAGTAACGTTCAGTTTCGTTTAGATTCGTTTCGTTGTTTTTCACTTTTAATGGAACAATAAACATCGTGGTGTTTACAATCTTAAGTTGTATTGGTTGGAAATTAAGTTTCAAAAAAATTATTTGAGTTTTGTTGAACTCGTTTGACTTGGAAAGTTTAGACGCGCAGTGTACTTTCCAACTTAATGTAGTATTGTACGTGCAGATGAGAGAAATAGTCAGGGAAGTAATTTCCGGTTCTTGTACGTTAAACCTCAACAGTATCCTGGTATAACTTGACGATTAGTTGCAACTAGTTTCTAAGTTTATCATATTCAAGCGGTAAAACCTGTTTCAGACAAGGCTAGTAGAGAAGTGATTGACAGATGAAACCAAAGATTAGAGAAGGTGAAACCCTATATATTCTCGCTTAACTTAAAGCAGTCGAGTTTAAATGCTTACATATAGTGTTTGCTAATTGTTACATTTCCTCTCTTCTGTTCATACTTCTTCCTCATCTATCACCACTCATCGTCTCGAATAGCCAAAGTGCATTAATATGAGACATTAAGCAATAATTAATTAATCAATCAATCATTATTGTTATAATATATGAGGGTTTTATGGGTTTAAAAAAATTGCGAAACTTGCTGATCTAATCCAGGTTATTCGGATTGACAGTCAGTAGAACCAGTACAGGTTTGTCGTATTTGCACCGAAAATAATTGATTTCGGCTAAATTACTCCAATCAGTCTCTCGGAGGATTATTTTATTTGTTTATTTTATTTATTATTTTACTTTATTTTAGGTGACAAAATGAGCAATCTCGAAGAGATTAAAAGATTTCTATACAATAATAAAACTGACCCAGAATGGGGAATACAGGACTATGGAATTCTCCCGATGAGCTGTATGATAAGGTAGAAGTTTATAACGAGATATTTTCTTGCTGTGCGAGTGATAACTTGCAAGGAAGTAGATGTATATGGTAGAGATATGTAACCATGTCGACATAAAACATGATATGTGTTGGATTCTCATCTTCTATTCAAGAAGATAAAAACATGTAATATTGCGTAGAAATGGAACGTGTTAACCGTGTTTTTCCAGGCATAAAAATGACGACTAAAAGCATTTATACGTTCTCTAAGAATGTAGAAGCCGTTAATACAATTTTATATAGCTGAAAGGAAGATATTTAAAATTTCCATGATTTCGAATTTAATATCTTTTCAGGTTTGAAAGACTCAACGTTGCAATAATTCGGAATTCTTATTGTCATTCTGAATTCAAACAAACTTGTATACGCATTCGGTATTTTTTTTTTCCTCTCATTTTTATGACACTATGCATTTCGAAACAAGATTCTGGCTTGCAGTTTCCCAAAATATCGCTGATATGTGTAGGCCTACTTAAACAAAGCAAAATTAGAATTATAAATTTTAAATTTGGTAAATGTAGATGATAAATCAGATTTGACAGCTGTGAAAAATTCCCACCCTCACGTCATTCATATTTCTGACGTCATATTTTAAAGGTCGTATTAATCTATTATTAACGAATCTAAACGTAGGGTCGTCGAATAAGCTATAAATACACAATTATTATGAAGGTCTACACAAGATATGTTATATTTAAAAACTGTTATATCATTTAATTAATTAATTAAAAGAAGGTATTAAATACTGACTAACACAAGATCACAAGTAGTATGGCTATTTCAGGACATTAGTAAGGTAGTCTGTAGGAAACCGTTAAATTAGTTTTTATGTTGTTCCACACATTTGAATAACATTTGTTTTAACATTTGAAAATATTTGCGTTGAAATTACTTGAGAACGGCACCATTTAGAGGACCTTGCGACTTATTTAAAATAACAAAGTAAGTTAACAGCCTGAAAGTCAAATAGATGTCTATCACGGAGAAGTTCCCATTTTGTATTATTGTAAGTTGCTTGCGTAGCACTCCATGCGTTTGAGTGCGCGAACTTTCTTGCCCCAAAACTATGGAGAGAATGGATCAAGTAAATTATTGTGATACATTTACTGGATGTAAATATTTAGTAATTAGAACAGAAAATGATGTCATTCTGAATTATGATTTTGGTAGTACATAGTCAAGCTTATTGTACACAGGGCTGATGTCAGAAGTCACAACATACTAAGGTCATGTCTACATATTTATTAAATATTAAGACAGGCTTTAGTGGATCGACCAAATCGATCATGTCCCGTTCTAAACATTGGAAATAATTTGATAAAGAATTGAAATTAGGAATTTAAAGATTTATTGCAAAGTGTGTTATGTATCACTATTAGTATTCAGCCAGTAGGCAAAGTTAGTAGTCAAATGATTTATCACTTTGCAAGAATAAGAATAAGACTCTCTCTCTCTCTCTCTCTCTCTCTCTCTCTCTCTCTCTCTCTCTCTCTTTCGTGTTCTTCGTAATAAAACAAAGCAAGCCATCCGAAACGCAAAAATTAAGTACACACACAATTTATTTAACACTTCGAAATCCCCTTCTACCCTTTGGAAAGCCATAAGATCTTTAGGCATTGGCAAGCAAAGTACACTAACACCTGATGTGTCAGTAACGGCCGAAGCTCTAAACGTACACTATACGTCCATTGCAAGAGTCACGGATCCAGATAGAATCAATCGTGTAATTAACCGATATAAGTCACAACCTCGACCTGATCGTGAAGCATTTCACTTTTCACACGTCTACCCAAAAAGATGTAATTAAAGCTGCAAAACAAATCAAATCGAAAGCCAAGGGCCCCGACAATATTTCAATTACTTTAATACAGAAATGTATATACATTACTTTACCTTCGCTCTTGCATAATTTAACTTTTCTCTTCAGTCTGGTGTTTTTCCAACGCAGTGGAAAATGGCACAAGTTAAACCCATTCCAAAAATATCAAAACCCGCATCATGCAGTGATTTCAGACCCATAAGCCTCTGCGTGCTAAGTAAAATTCTTGAAAAAATTGTCCACGAACAGCTTCAAGCCTATCTCTCCAAATATTACGTTTTGAGTAGTTTCCAATCTGGTTTCAGAAAGGGGTATAATACCACTACAGCATTAATTAAAGTCACCGATGACATTCGCTTTGCAATGGACAGGAAAGAAATGACTCTCTTAACATTGTTTGACTTCAGCAAGGCATTTGATTGCGTGCATCACGAGTTGCTCCTTGCTAAACTTGCCAATATTGGCGTGGCGGATGCAGCAATTTCTGGTTCGCTTCTTATCTATCCAATCGGTGTCAACAAGTAGTCTATGACAACAGTGCCTCCCCTTGGGTTTCAATATCAATCGGCGTCCCTCAAGGATCAGTCCTTGGGCCTCTAATGTTCTCAATATATATCAACGACATATCTATCAACTTTGAACATTCTAACCACCATATGTATGCAGATGACTTACAAGTGTATATTCACTTTTTATCTCGGGATGCTCTACGCGCCATTGACTGCACAAACAGTGACATATCTAACTTAGTAACTTATGCAAATGACCACAACTTGACTCTTAATGTATAGAAAACGCAGCTAATATTACTTGGTTATAAAAAGCTACTTAGCAAATTAGATAAAGCACTCTTCCTCCGATCACAATAAACAATACTATAGTACCCTATCAGCAATCAGTTAACAACCTAGGACTCGAAGTAGACGAAACACTCTCATGGACTCCTCATGTAAACAAATTAACAAGGAAAGTCATATCAAGTATGCACCAACTGAAACGAAATTGTCCGTTTCTCCCCTTCTCAGTACGTAAAGTTGTCATTCAGTCTCTTATATTTCCCATTATAGACTATGCATCCGTAGTCTACAATGATTTATCAGTTACACTCAACATTAAATTACAGAGAGTACAAAACGCATGTGTTCGATTCATTGCTGATGTGAGACGCGACGAGCATATCACACCATATTATATTGAGCTCAAGTGGCTAAAACTCGTCGATAGGCGTACCCTATCAATTGTCATACTTATTTCAAAAATAATGAAGTCGCAATGCCCCCATTACCTCTTTAAGTCTTTTAATCGTATGGAGAGTATCCATAATCGCACAAACAGACACACAGCTAACACACTTCAAATACCAAAACATCGTACGGTGAAATGCAACAAATCATTTATCATAACAGCAAGCCGCCTCTGGAACAAATATCTACTGCAAACCTATTCCAAAAATTCAGCCACCATGCTCAGGAGTAAAATCCACCATACTCTACTTTCTACTTACCAATAACAAACCAACAAAAAGGGTATCCTTCAAACATATTATCAGTTATCACAGTACTAGCGTCAGAATATGTACGCTCTATTTATAAATTAGTAACAGGTATTTTATTTTAAGACTAATTATTACTACTAGGAAAACGCTAAAGTCCCGCCGCGTTGATGGATGAGCTTTTAAAAATGTTTAGTCTGCATGGGATATCTTTACTTTTGCAAGTTTTTGTTTTGCTGCCTACGCAATACGCATTGTAGCTGATTGTTGTCAAGTTTCTTTTGTTACCTGTCAATTGGTATTATTTTCCGTAAAAAACTTATATTAAAAGCTTTATTTCTATAGATTTTGGCTAACTATTTAAACTTTTTCTTTTAAAAGGTACTACATCATTATAACCTTAATGTCCATGTATAATATGAACGTTGTAGCCCCACCAGTTTGGTCAGAATTGGCCCAAATGGCACGAAAATATCGCACAAAAAATCAAAAAACTTATATTAAAAGCTTTATTTCTATGGATTCTGGCTAACTTTTTCAATTTTTTCTTTCAAAAGGTACTACATCACCATAACCTTAATGTCCATGTATAATATGAACGTTGTAGCCCCACCCGTTTGGTCAGAATTAACCCAAATGTCACGAAAATATCGCACTAAAAATCGAAAAAAATCGTAAAAGTACGATATTCATGAGAAATATTTCTTCGATTGTACCCAAAAACAATACACCTCTAAGTTCAGAGATTTCGAAGGTCCTGTCAAATTTTCATCAAGATCGGATAAGCCGTTTGCCTGGTAGAGAGTTAACAAACAGACAAAAAAACAAAAAAAAAAAAAAAAAAAACACCCGAGCTAAATTTTTTGGGGGTCAGTGAAATTGAAGTCTTCGCTTCGCTCATCCAATTATTATTCCTAATCTTATTACTAATTAACATTATGCTTCGGTATAAAATAAACATTGTTTCACTGTAAATATTTGCATTAGTTTTAGCAGAAGTGATAATGTTAATAATTCTGGTTTTAGAATCACTATTAGTATAAGAATATAATACATAATTAAGTACTGGCATGGAGTTAATATTTGTATTAGATTTAGTATACTCTTACGCATAACTGATAATATCATATTGTATATTTCATGTGTAACCATACTATGTACCATGTATATTATAGAGGTTGGCTACAATTAAAGGGGCTCCATAGCCCTATGTAGCACGCCTTTAAGCCAATAAATATCAAATATCAAAATATCTCTCTCTCTCTCTCTCTCTGAAACTCTGAAAAAGATCTTCATCCGTGTACATTATTGTACCTAAATCTGTATTAACAAATCCAGGAAGATTTTTTTTAATGTATTATGTGGAATGTGCTTGTCAAATAAAGAAATCCAGACGTTTCTATGCCAAATGCCCAAACAAATTTAACAACAATCTCAATTTTTAGGACTTTAGTCTCTCCCCAGACGATGATGTAGTAGCTCAATAGTATTGAAATAGTATTTATCGGAAAAAATGCAGCACTGCAAAGTAACCTATTATTTTATTGAATTTTACCTGCCCATAGGGCAGGAAGGCTAATGCAGGGCAAGTGTGGCCCTTTGTAGCCTGACATACTGTAAAATAAACAGTTTATCAACTATTTCGGGTTGGAAAGCATAAAATTTTAAATTATTATGTGGATTGGTATGTTTTGCAGATACAATCAACAGACGAATTGTTTTCATTTTTCGGCCATGCTATATGGACCACACACTTAATAATGAACGTTTCGAATTCACAAGTAGGCCCTACCGACTCAGGTTTATTGAAAGTAAAGTGGATGGGTATGTTTGTCTACAGGAACGTATTTTCATTGAAATGCTATATAACGTGGAAGGTAAGCACCACACCGACTAATAATAGAGATTAATACACTAATCAAGGAGAGAGGTACAAAAGTTCCAACTTTTTAATTCTATGTAAATTGATAAATAAATATTTCGTATTAATTATCACTCTAATGGTGATTGGTTATTTTAATTGTGTGTTCAATTTTTTGGGTATTATTTTTTTTTAACGAATTGTATTCTATACTTTTTAATATGTGTAACAAAAATAGATAAAAAATAAAATTATGTGACTGAGTGGGTAGACTCTAAATACGGATTTATTTATTATTTATTTATAAACGATTAATTATTCTCAACATTGTGTTAACCTCCAACGAATAAAACTTGGGTTGAATAAATGTAAACCATAATATCTACTTATTATTACCGCACAAAATCAAAAAATTACTCCCTCACCCCTTCAGCATTAAGTTTTCTTCCCGACGTAAGATTTCTGACTTCAATGAACAGCCCTTGGCATACGGAGAATTAAAGTATACCCCGTTTGATGTCTCATATTTTACGCCGAACTCTACATTTTCTATTATAAAGTTCCCTGGTAAATATTTCACCGTTGAATTTCCACCACCTGTAGCGACTCTGACCAAAGGCTTTTTCAAATTTTCTTTGGTATAAAGAAAACTTGAGAAATATTCGAAAATAGGCCTTCAATAAATTAGAATATAACCAATAGAAGCTGACATTTGATCTTTAACACAGGGCAAGCCAAAGCTAAGCAAAACTCTAGTATAGAAAGCACTTAACCTTGTAGTTTGCTCATAGATGGCACCAGCTGCGGTAAATGTTTCCCGGGGTACAGTCGTAACATGCAATACGTGCAGAAATCTAAGGTGGAAAATAATATTTAGGCCACTCAATATCATAGGTTAAAACGTAACTTGCACTTGATATATTTTACCTCTTTAGAAAAATCCAAAATGTTAAGCTATTTGCTTAACGTAAACTGACCGACGGATGTAGCTCTAGAGTTTAAAAATAGCTTGCGACTCGGGAGGTCCAGGATCGCATTCTGACACAGGCAATCCTGACTGAAAGCTTTTCTAAGGTTTTCTTTGGAAGTTAATACGAATGTTCAGAGTTGAGTCCCCCTAAACAGACCTCGAACTCTGACAACCGCTTAACAATCCTAGCTGCCTTGGACATTCAAATTGTCCATGATCACTGAACAGGGAGTATTACATATAATATTATTGTTTTAATAACTTTTTTTATTTTAACGGTAAAGTCAGGTTTTTGAGTTGTCAAAGGTATAACAACTGCGTGAAATGTCAGTGAAAATAATGAAAGTGAAAGTAATACAAATTGTTGATTTTTACCTTGTGATAATTATTCATCTCGATACTAAGTATGGAGCTAAATCTCTCGTCGTTCATGAATAGTTTTACCAGCCCCACGCGTTAACTTTGATTTAACGTCTTGGCACAATTCATAATTGAAGTAAATAGTTGAAGTTTAGTTATGCAGTAGTTATGCTACAAAATTCTTGTAAATTGTAAGCAGCCATTGCACAACAATGTATTTTAGACGTCATATCACATGAAGAAGGAAATTCGACACCTCACATATGAAACGAATAGTGGAACAGAGGACGAAGACTGAGGAGGCCAATGAAGAGATAGAAGGATAGATATAGATAGAAGGCAAGAGGAGAGAGCTGGGAAGATATGGCAGAGATATAATTTTTTGAGGATAGAAAGACGTGAATACAATACAATTGGTTGCAAACTTAAGCTGACCCTGTCATAAGCCGGAATTGGTAATGGATATTGATGATGATGATGACACGCAAAGTAAAACTATAGTACAAGGTATAAACAATAACATTCAAATAATTGGACATTTTTGCAACATTTATAATAAAATATATATTTATGTTTTTTTTAACGTAGCGTGATTTTAATACACAAACTATTCAGTTCTCTTAATCAATCAATGGCGTTAATATTAAAGAATACGAATTATGAAAATTATTATTTGATAACAAATGTAAATACCCAATTAAGTGATGTGTATTCTTAAATTATCGATATTTGAGATGCTAAAATATTAACGAAAGAAGTTGAAATGCATTTTTAACTGGAGTTTTAATATTGTGTCAGCGTACAATTGAAATTTAGGTTCAAAGAATGCCTATTATTTGAAAACCACAGTGAAGATGACAGAGCTGGTAACATAATATAGGAGTGGAAAATAAGTTGTTACCAGGGGTATATAACAGCAGCAGATGCTGACAGACGTGCATGTATTCACAGCTATTTCTATCAAGAGATCACGGCCATTAAAGTAATTGATTCCTGAGGGTAAATTAACTTACTCAAACGACAACTTGTCGACCGACAGTGACAACTTAGTTAATAGAATATAACTCACGTAACAACTTGTCGACCGACAGTGACAACTTAGTTAATAGAATATAACTCACGTATCAACTTGTCGACCGACAGTGACAACTTAGTTAATAGAATATAACTCACGTATCAACTTGTCGACCGACAGTGACAACTTAGTTAATAGAATATAACTCACGTATCAACTTGTCGACCGACAGTGACAACTTAGTTAATAGAATATAACTCACGTATCAACTTGTCGACCGACACTGACAACTTAGTTAATAGAATATAACTCACGTATCGAACTTGTAGACCGACAGTGACAACTTAGTTAATAGAATATAACTCACGTATCAAATTGTCGACCGACAGTGACAACTTAGTTAATAGAATATAACTCACGTAGCAACTTGTCGACCGACAGTGACAACTTAGTTAATAGAATATAACTCACGTATCAACTTGTCGACCGACAGTGACAACTTAGTTAATAGAATATAACTCACGTATCAACTTGTCGACCGACAGTGACAACTTAGTTAATAGATTATTACTTATGCGGCAAAATGTCGATTCTCTGTGACAAGTTAAAAATAGCATTTGCTTCTGTGCTACGCATAATGTTAAAGTGCGCTGTGGCATGTTGTTAATTCAACAAACTGTCACTGTCATTTGATAAATTGTGGTTTAAGTTTTATAGACCCCCTTGTAACTAGGCGGTAAAACAGCGCTAGATGACGTAGACTGTAGGTAATTTTTTTTAATGTGTACATAAATAAAGTCATTATTATTTCTCTTATTATAGGATGGAAATGGTTAGGATTCCAAGACGAGACTTCGAAGCAGGGGAGGAAGGTAAAAGAAAAGTAGGAAGACCGTGAGAAATATGGGGAAGATTGATCGAAGGAGACGTTGAAGAGAGAGAGGTGAATCAAGGAACCAGGTGAGGGAATTGAAGCTGTGGGAGGACTGGATAGAGTGGGGGAAATTGGTGGAGAAGCAGATGCAGGATGAAGATGACGATGAAGATGATGATGAAGAAACGCTGAGCCTGGCAATCTCGGCAAAATAGTTTCGTACCTAGATATCGTGTGAGAAACCACTCAACTGAGTGTGAATAGTTATGATGATTATTATATAAGACT
>JAMZAV010003793.1:0-53994 GCA_024449915.1 Sweltsa coloradensis
TTTATTTTGTCAGAATGTTAGTTTTCGTCATTTTCATATTGTAGGTTTGTCATTTTGTCGGATTTTCATTTTCACAATTTGACAGTTTCATTTTGTTAATTTGCTTGTTTTCGTCAGTTTGATATTGTAAGAATGTCAGATTGTCAATTGCATTTTGTCAGGTTGTTAGTTTAAGTCATTTTCAAATTGTAAGTTTTTTCTTCTTTTTTTTTTCACTCAAGAGGGCTTTAGCCCTCCTGAGTGCACCGAGGGTATCGAGACGATATAGTCTGCTACTAATAGAGGGCTTTAGCCCTCCTGAGTGCACCGAGGGTATCGAGACGATACAGCCTGCTACTAATAGAGGGCTTTAGTCCTCCTGAGTGCAACGGGGGTATCGAGACGATATAGTCTGCTACTAATAGAGGGCTTTAGTCCTCCTGAGTGCACCGAGAGTATCGAGACGATATAGTCTGCTACTAATAGAGGGCTTTAGCCCTCCTGAGTGCACCGAGGGTATCGAGACGATATAGTCTGCTTCTAATAGAGGGCTTTAGTCCTCCTGAGTGCAACGAGGGTTCTTCTTCTTCTTCTTCTTCTTTACCCGTTTTGTGTTAAAAAAAGGCTCTCAACATCGTCGAAATCATTCCGGCTGGCTAGCTAGCTAATTCTCTATGGAGCTTTATTGAGCCCTACAGAGAAAACGGTAAATCTTATAACTTTGAAACTTGGACCGCACTTAGATGTACCTCAGACACAGATACTGTTTCAAAACCAAAATCGGGTAACAGGGACCGGATAAAATCATAATTTGGATGATAATCTAAACACGTAATTACTAAGGCGATGTAATTTCTACAAACTTGAAATTAAACATGCACTTAACCATTATAAGGGACTAAATTTGGGGAGACCATGGGCCCAAAAATGTCAAAAACAACTCTGAACTTAAAAATATTAATCGTTTAAAGAAAACGCTGTAATAGAGAAGTTTCAAAGGAAGCTTCGCAAACGCTTTTCAGGCGCTTTGTTGGATGAGCGTAATTGGTGCACTGAGGTGCCATGTGTTATGTAGATGATATCTAAATTGAAGATTAGTCACAAGAAGTAGCAAATATTTCATGAAATGTACAAACAGAAACGAAAATGGCTACCAAAGAAAAGCAATATTGGAGACAACAATGGAAAATTCGGCCCATAGGACGCACGAGTTTCTTTGGATGTTCTTTGGTTAGGTCAGCGCCTGCTTGATGAAATTGATTAGAAAAACGTAAAATTACGATACGCGCAAATTATTACTCTCTAATTAACCTCAAATTTTACATTCACAAGAATAAACTAATTCATAAAATTAAAGTTCTGTGAAAAAATCATTACAATCGGATAAAGCATGTATAGGTGTTATAAGTCGATTTTTTTAAACAAGCGTAAAATTGCGATTTTCATGAGAAATAATTTCTTGATTGCGCTTAAAAACGTGGCAGTTCTAAGTTCAGAGATTTCGAAGGCCTTCACAAAATTTCATCGCTATCGGAGTATTGGTTCAGCCGGAATCGTGTTAAAAAACAGCCAAAAATATAGGGAAAAAAACATTCCGGATTTTTTTCGCCAGAGTGGTGAAATGGAATCTTCGCTTCGCTCGCGACGCTCATCCCAAAATTGTGGATAGAAGAAACTGATTTAAATGGGAAACTTAGATGGAAATATGAAAGTTTGAGAGAACCGCCAAATGATTTTTGACCGGAATACATTGGATTTGAGGCAGGAAATGACAGCCTCACTATATTGTAGACAAGAAGAACTGGGTAAAAATGACCCTGACCTTTAATAATTTGCATCAGATTTGGTTCTTTCTGTATTTGATTCAGGGGGAAAAAAATACTATTTCACATACTGAAAATCGCGGTAAATCTTAGCTGTCGAACTTTACCAAATTAATTGCATATAATATAAATAATTAATTATCAAATTAAAATTATTTTATTTTATTTACTTGCAATATTCATTTTGAGACAAGTAAGCATGAAAGTAGATAGTTAGGGTTAAATGTGACAGTTTGTGGCAGTTTTTAATTATAATGGAAATTAATTATAAAGGTGAATAAATATATTTTGTTCTGAATCGTCCTTGTTGATTCTGGCGTTGATCCGCAGGTGGAAGCAACCCACTTAAAGTTTTGAGTGTGAACAAATTGTTTCTGTTATTTTCTATGTCTGTATTGAATTTTTTTATAGTCACGTATATTTAATTGTTTTCACTTTAAGATGTGTGGTTCATCTCTGGTGCAAGTTCTAAACTATAAGTACTCATTATGTAATGTTTATAATTGGTGAATAAAAGAAATAATAATTATAACTCCGTTTTTGACCGAGTTTATATAAATTGAATTCAATAAATAATAATCGTTGGCCCAACAGGCCCTATTATAGTAGGTCATACCCATATAGCCTAGTCAATGTAATAATTTTTTTATCATTAAGTAAACCTACTGATTGATTGTATATTATTACTGTCATTTTGTTCAATTGTAATTTGTTGTTACAGCTACACAATAATTTTTTTTAATCACCTATCCCACTCACAAAAAGTCACAAAGTTTTTTGTTCGATAAGGTAAACGGTACCGGTGTACATAACAATAAACGTTTGGGCCTTTTCCACTCCCAACCGGTTATGCAATTTTGAACATACAAACGTACGCTTTTATTATAACGCTTTCTGCTGCTGCCGTCCGGGCGTCCATATTGGATTCAAAGCCTTCTCTGAATCCCTTTGGAATACCTTATTGGAACTGCTGATCCGGCGAAGTGAAATTACATGAAATTGCTGATCTCACACATTGCTCTGGCAAGGTATCCGTAAGAGGCTTTTATTGCAAAGATCTATCACACTACACAGGTGTAGGCTATCAGTTGCCGCTGGTAATGACAAAATTTTAATTTTGTTATCTTGAAAATTAGCTCGACACAACAGTTCATGCATAAATAATACTTGCAAAATTTTCAAATATGTTTTTGTCTCAAACTCGAAAAAGTCCCAAAATACAAAAATACCGTGAAATCCCCCGGTCTCCCGATTGCTGGTCAGGTGCTTTACCATTAAGTAAATATTTTGTTCAAGTATTAAAACCAGAGGCAACGAAGTTCATGTACACGACAAAAAAAAACATAAACCACATTTTGGTTAATTTGGTTTTGTATTTGGTTTGGTTGTCGAGGAAAGAGGTGGGACACGTTTATTTTGTAAATTGTATAACTAGGAAAACGCTAAAGTCCCGTCGCGTTGATGGATGAGCTTTTTTGTAAGTTTTTAGTTTGCGTGGGATCTCTTTACTTATCAAGTGCCTTTTGAACGCATTGTAGGTGATTGTTGTCAAGTTTCCATTGTTACTTGTTAATTGTTATTAAATTCCTCAAAAAACTTAATTTAAAACCTTTATTTATATGGTTTCTGGATATATTTTTTTTAACTTTTTCTTTCAAAACGCAATACATCACCATTAGCGTAATGTCCATGTGAAATATGAACATTCTAACCCCACCCGTGTGGTCAGAATCAGCCCCAATGTGACGAAAATATCGCACTAAAAATTAAAAAAACTCATATTAAAACCATTAATTCTATAGATTCTAGCTAACTTTTTCAATTTGTTCTTTCACAAGGTACTACATCACCATAACCTTAATGTCCAAGTGAAATATGAACGTTGTACCCCGCCCGTTTGGTCAGAATCGGCCCAAATATCACGAAAATATCGCACTAAAAATCGAAAAAAATCGTAAAAGTACGATATTCTTGAGAAATATTTCTTCGATTGTACCCAAAAACGTAGCAAGTCTAAGTTCAGAGATTTCGAAGGTCCCCTCAAATTTTCATCAAGATCGCATATGCCGTTTGCCCGGTAGAGAGCGAACAAACAGACAGAAAAACTAACAAAAAACAAAACACCCGAGCTATTTTTCTTAGGGTAACGTAAGTAAACTAGGAAAACGCTAAAGTCCCGCCGCGTTGATGAATGAGCTTTTTAAAGGTTTTAGTTTGCGTGGGATATCTTTACTTTTGCAAGTGCTTTGTTTTGCTGCCTACGCATTGTAGGTGAATGTTGTCAAGTTTCTTTTGTTTCTTGTCAATTGGTATTATTTACCGTAAACAACTTATATTAAAAGCTTTATTTCTATGGATTCTGGCTAACTTTTTCAACTTTTTCTTTCAAAAGGTACTACATCACCATAACCTTAATGTTCATGTATAATATGAACGTTGTAGCCCCACCCGTTTGGTCAGAATTGGCCCAAATGGCACGAAAATATCGCACAAAAAGTCAAAAAACGTATATTAATAGCTTTATTTCTCTAGATTCTGGCTAACTTTTTCAACTTTTTCTTTCAGAAAGCAATACATCACCATTACCTTAATGTCCATGTGAAATATGAACGTTGTAGCCCCACCCGTTTGGTCAGAATTGGCCCAAATGGCACGAAAATATCGCACTAAAAATCGAAAAAAATCGTAAAATTACGATATTCATGAGAAATATTTCTTCGATTGTACCCAAAAACGTGGCAAGTCTAAGTTCAGAGAAAACGAAGGTCGTGTCAAATTTTCATCAAGATCGCATATGCCGTTTGCCCGGTAGAGAGCGAACAAACAGACGGAAAAACAAACAAAAAAAAAAAAAAAAAAAAACGAGCTAAATTTTTTGGGGGGTCGGTGAAATTGAAGTCTTCGCTTCGCTCATCCAAAAACAAACAAAAAAACAGAAAGTCAAATTGAAGTCTTCACTTCGCTCGCTACGCTCGCTCGCTCGCTACGCTCATCCAATTATATTTTTGTAATATCCTTGAATACTTTCTTTGAATTTATTCTACTTAATTTATTTCAAACATTTTAATTTCATCATGTCTGTTCCTTTCCACAATAACAACTTTTATATCAAATCAAACAACAATTACGATTTACAACAACAACTACTAGGAAAACGCCAAAGTCTTTGTTAGATGATTGAGCAAGCCATGTGTTGAGTACCCGGTAACATTCCTTATGGACATTAGAGTAGGTCAGGTTAATGATAATGATTTGTAAAATTATTCACTACGGTACTAAAAATTAAACGGAGATTACAATATTTCAACGGTTAATCAACAACCTTCTTCATCAGGTTTAACGACAGTTGAATAAACATAATCTAATAAATTAATCAATTAACTAGGAAGCTTCGCAAACGCTTTTTCAGGCGCGTTGTTGCATGAGCGTAATTTTTTAAAAACGAAAAAAGCGTAAAATTGCGATTTTCATGAGAAATAATTTTTCGATTACGCTCAAATTTTACACGAATATATTAATTTATAAAATTAAGGTTCTGTGAAAAAAATCATTACTATCGTATAAAGCATGTCGGTGTTATAAGTCAAAGAAATTTTAAAAAATCGAAAAAAATCGTAAAATTGCGATTATCATGAGAAATAATTTTTCGATTTTGCTCAAATTTCACACAAATATATCAATTCATAAAATAAAGGTTCTGTAAAAAAATGATTACAATCGAATAAAGCATGTAGGTGTTATAAGTCGAAGAATAAAAAAACAATTGGGAAAAAATCGTAAAACTGAGATTTTCATGAGAAATTATTTTTTTGATTACGCTCAAATTTTACACGAATATATTAATTCATAAAATAAAGGTTGTGCGAAAAAATCATCACAATCGAATAAAGCTTGTAGGTGTTAGGCCTATCAGTCGAAGACAATTTTTTATAATCAAAAAAAATCGTAAATTGTAAATGGCTCAGCTCAATATTAGTACTCTCATCGTCCGAACATTAACTTCGTTGCCGGTGATTGTCTTTTTACTATGTAGATAAAATATGTGGAGGCCTATGTCGTTACGATGAACCTTGTTAGAGTTACCTAATTTCTCTAATATATTATTGCGCTTGAAACCAAGTGGAGTAATTTTATTTCAATCGGTAATCAAAATTTGTACTACCCTCTGCCATCATTATCATTTTGAAATAACCAATCTATTAATTAATGTATTGTTGCTTTTGGTTTAGTCGTTTTAAATATTTTTATTTAATGTTACTTATTCATCGCGATGAACCTTGTTGGAATTACCCAATTATTGGACATAACTGCATTCAAAACCAGGTGAAGTAATTGTATTTCTAATTGTGCACTCAATAAGTACTCTCTTAAAACAATTTATAAATCTCATTTCTCTGTAAGTCCTCTTCTCTTATAGTGTAATATCTCTACTCCCTGTCCCAGTCCTCCTATAATGAAATACGTTTATTTTAAAGGAAACGCACGCACAGAGAAGTATTCGGGTTACGTCTTACCGTTGAATTTACAAATTTCGAGTGTTCTCTGACAATGTTACTTTCAAAGTAGACTTTTTTCTACTGAACCACTGTTTTTGCTTGTCCCGTGGTGTATTCCATCTGCATAATTGCATAATTATTGCATAATTGATTGATTGATTATCGTCTTTAAGTGTGAGGCTTTGTCTTCCATCAAACCATTTAAAGGATACAAAGATACAATAATAACACAAAAGAACGATTTAAAAAATATTACGTAAGAATAGAATACGTGCATATGAAACAAGATATAAGCCTTCACTAGTAACATAATATGTATCAATTAATCCAATGCAGAAGGCCGTTTGTTCAGATCTCAATGGGTCTAGATAAAATTATACTGATTTGATCGTAAGTTTCGTTAAACCACCTTGTAACGAGGGGCATAATAAGTTGTTTGATTAAATTTAAATACACGTATGTTTGAATTTGTTTAAATTTATAAAGTAGATGATTCAAATTTACTAACAAATTGACGTGGGACACTAGATTTGGGGACAGAGAAAAATGATATATTTGTTTGAAATGTATTTTGTTAAATGTCTTCCATTTGATATATAAATAATTGCATACGCCTATATGTTTATTATGTTTATTAATATTTGCATTTATTTACAAGCATCATTTGAACACAATATTAAAAATAAATGCGAGAGTGACAGATAGCAGATGACGGCGTTAGCATAATATTGCACCATTATTATGCTATACAATACGTATTCGATGAAGTGAACGCTACCGTAACATTTTACGTTGCACTCCAAGAATGGCACCAAGCAAATAAATTTAATACTAAACTATGAAAACGCTTAAGTCCCGCCGCGTTGTTGGATGAGCGTAATTTTTTTTAAACGAAAAAAAGCGTAAAATAGAGATTTTAATGAGAAATAATTTTTTGATTACGCTCAAAAACATGTAGGTGTTATAAGTCGAAGAAACTTAAAAAATCGAAAAAAATCGTAAAATTTCGATTATCACAAGAAATAATTTTTCGATTGCGCTCAAAATTCACACCAATATATGGGTCATTCTCAAATAAAATGACCCTTGTGCTGTCCCACCTTAATATTTTTTTTTAGATCAAGATATTGATTTGAATAAATTTTGGTTGTACATTTTCAGAATACTTATAGTTTTATTAGCTCCATGAATTTTTGCACTTCTATCTTGTAAGGTTGACCTTTAATTCAATGTCGGGTATTGCAAAATGTGTTAAAACCCATGTCCCTATCCTCAAAACCAGAAGTGTTTTTGTAAAATGTTTGACTTTAAGACTAAAATTTATTTAGTCTCTAGATTGGAATTAATGCAGAAATAACAGTTAATAACTGTGTGTTAGTGACTTTTTTTAACAATTTACATTTTCAAACAATAACTAGTGGAAAGTGTTTGTCCCTAATGTGGCAATCATAATAATGTCATGACTGTTACCATTGTAAAAGAGTTTAAATAATTTTTCAAGAAGGCAGTGGATCAATCTAGAAGAAGAAGAAGAACAGCTCCTGACATGGCATCATGGAAGTTTGGTTTGTTTTGACATGAGAACTCTTTAAAATTGAAAAGTAAACATTTTAACGGTGAGTATTTTAATTCAATGTCATGAATGTTACCAAGATAAAACAATTTAATTTGTATTTAATATTTTATTTAACAATTGAGTTAAGTTACAATCAAGTTCCAGCTCATAGCAAACATAACCCTACTTTTTCAAATGGGATTGTTAACAGCTAATGAATTAATGAAGTTGAAATGTCATGCATGTTACTTGTCAGGTATGTTACTTTCAAAAAGTAACATTACCAAGGGCATCGTGGATTACTGCATTAATTTCCTGCAACTGTAGATATGTTTTGAAGGGAGAGGTTGTAATTCATTGCCATACTCAAAAGTAACAAAACACTTGTTTTTATTGATTTTCAGTGATCACTTGTCAAGAATGTTACTTTTTGTCAAGACCGTTACCCGTAGTGTCTCTTTACTTTAAACTCAACACAAACTTGTTGGATTAGATGGATTTTATCTTTAGGTTGACTGATTTGTACACTAACAAGCAACATGATCTTAGAAAAAAATTATTACTGTCAGAAACGTAACTTTTTTGTCAAGACTGTTACTTTTTGACAACACCGTTACCCGAGCTAATCATTAAATTAAGTCTTATTTAAAGTTTAAAATAACTGAATCACATTTTTAATCTTATTTATAATATTAATACTTCATTGCTAACAGTGATCTTGATAAAATTTGATTTGCCATTTGTCCATTATTAGTAAGTTAATTACCAGGTTTTGAAATTTGAGTAACATTCTTGACATTTTGGTATTATAAAAAGTGATTAAAATAAAAATGTATATTTTATTGAATGTATTAGTTTTGTGTGATAATGTAACTAAAACTATTGTGCACATGAATATAGATTTAATAAATAACTTCTTACATCAATTGTCACTTTTATGTCCGGTAACAGTCATGACATTTTCGTACACTTGGATTGATGAAAATGCTTGTATGTAAAAAAAATTTGTTTTTTTAGATAAACCCTTTTAGGGCTGTAAGAACAAATTATTGGATAATGTATTGTTAAAGGAGGCATCCAATTTTATGTTATAATTTTTTCTTGCAAGCATTTTTTTCAATATGGTCATTACGTTTGAGAATGACCCATATAAATTCATAAAATTAAAGTTCTGTAAAAAAATAATTGCAATCGGATAAAGCATGTAGGTGTTATAAGCCAAAGAAATTAATTTTAAAAATCGAAAAAAGTCGTAAAATTGCGATTTACGTAAAAAAATAATTTTTCGATAACGTTTTAATTTCACATGAATATATCAATTCATGAAACTAAGGTTCTGTGAAAAAATCATTACAATCGGACAAAGCTGTGGGTGTTTAACCCCGGAAGAAATTTTTTAAAAATTGAAAAAAAGTTAAATTGCGATTTCATGAGAAAAAATTTTCCGTTTGCGCTAAAAAAAAACGTGCATTCAAATTTTCAGAGATTTCGAAGGCCCCCCCAAAAAATTTTCAGCAATGGGTTGGTTTAGCCGGATCGGTTAACAGACAGACAAAAATCAAAAAAAAAAAAAAGAAGAAAGAAAAAAAAAAAAACATTGCGGATTTTTCTTCGGTAGTGAAAGGGAAATTTTTCGTTTCGCTCGCTACGCTCATCCAATTACAAAAAAAAATTTTTTTTATTATTTATCTAAACAAGAAAATTGAGAAAAATGTCAACACAGAAAACATACAGAAAACTCGAAAATACAAATTCGGCAATTGCAAATCTGCAAAAAACTCAAACATTTTTACAGTCAAGACAAATCAAAAATATCAAAATAAAAAAGAAAAAAATACAATTTTTGAATAAATTTAAATTTTTAAAATAAAATTTTTTGAACCCAACTTAGCCATTTAACACTATCAAAACAGATTTCAAAAATTTCAAAGAGAGAAAGTTAGATAAATAGTAAGGGCAATTCCAACACCCGGCAGTGAAACCCCCATACTCACCAAACGGAGTAATAACGTCAATAGTGAAGGTAAACCCTCACAACACCGGGCAGTGCAAACCCCATACTCCCCTAACGGGTAGAAAACTAACGAAAATAGTGAAGGTAAATCTAAAAACATCCGGCAGGCAAACCCATACTCCCCTAACTGAGTAGTAACAACGATAAATAGTAAAGGGAAAAATCTACAACACCCGCGTGCAAACCCATACTACTAACGAGTAGAAACTAACGATCAATATAAGGAAAAATCTCACAACACCGGCAGTGAAAACCCATACTCACCAACGAGTAGCTAACGATCAATATAAAGGTAAATCCAAAAACCCCCGGCAGTAAAAAACCCATCTCCCAAACTGGTAGTAACTCGATCAATAGTGAGGAAAAATCTCACAACATCCGGCAGTGCAAACCCTACTCACCAAAGGGTAGTAACCGACAATAGTGAAGGTAAATCTAAACATGGGCATTTAAAACCCCATACTCCCTAACGGTAGTAAACAAAACGATCAATAGTAAAGGTAAATCCACAAACCGCAGTGAAAAACCCATATCCCCTAACTGGTATTTAAAAACGATCAATGGGAAAGGAAATCTCAAAACATCCGGCAGTGAAAACCCCAACTCACCAACTGAGTAGTAACTAACGAAAATATGAAGGAAATTCAAACATCGGCAGTCCCAAAACCCTATCCCCTAACGAGTAGTAACTAACGATCAATAGTGAAGGAAATCTCCAACATCCGGCAGGAAACCCCTACTCCCTAACTAGTAGAACTAACGATCAATAGTAAAGGAAATTCACAACACCCAGCAGTGCAAACCCTACTCACCAAATGATAGAACAAACGATATAGTGAAGGAAACCCCACAACACGGCATGAAAACCCATACTCACCTAACGAGTAGTAACTAACGATCAAATAAAGGAAATCTCACAACACCGGCGTGCAAACCTCTCACAAAATGAGTAGTAACAAACGATCAATAGTGAAGGTAAATTACAAACCCGGCAGTAAAAAACCATACTCACCTAACTGAGTAGAAAAACGATAATAGTGAAGGTAAACTCAACACCCGCAGTGCAAACCCATACCCCCCTAATGAGTAGTAACTAACAAAATAGTGAAGGTAAACCCACAAACGGCAGTGCAAACCCAACTCACCAAGGGAGAGTAACTAACGTCAATAGTGAAGGTAAATTCACAAATCCGCATCCCAAACCATACTCACCTAACGATAGTAATAACGAAAATAGTAAAGGGAAAATCTCACAACATCCGGCGTGCAAACCATATACCAACAGTAGTAACAAACGATCAATAGGAAGGAAAATCTAAAAACATCCGGGCAGTGAAAACCATACCCCCTAACTGAGTAAAAACTAAGATAAATAGGAAGGTAAAATCTCAAACATCGGCGTGAAAACCCATACTCACCTAATGAGTAGAACTAACGATCAATAGTGAGGAAAATCTCACAACATCCGGCGGAAAACCCATACTCACCTAAGAGTAGTAACTAACGATAATAGTAAAGAAAATCTCACAACACCCGGCAGTGCAAACCCTATCACCTAACGATAGAAAACTAAGTAAAATATAAAAGGTAAATTCCAACACCGGCAGTGCAAACCCTATCACCTAACTGAGTAGAACTAACGCAATGGGAAAGGAAAATCTCAAAAACACCGGCGTGAAAACCCAACTCCCCTAATGAGTATAAAAACGATAAAAGTGAAGGAAAACTCAAACACCCGGCTGAAAACCCCATACTCACCTAACTGGTAGTAACAAACGATCAAAGTAAAGGAAACTCACAACACCGGCAGTGCAAACCTCCCAAACCAAATGAGTAGTAACAAACATCAATAAAAGGTAAATCTCACAAACCGGCAGTGAAAACCCAACCACTACGAGGTAACTAACGATCAAAGTGGGGTAAATTCACAACACCGGCAGTGCAAAACCCATACTCACCTAACGATAGTAATCGTCAATAGTAAGTAATCCACAAAACCCGGCAGTGCAAACCCTATCCCCTAATGAGTAGAAAACGTCAATAGGAAGGAAAATCTAAAAATCCGGCAGTCAAACCCATACTCACCAATGAGTGAAACAAACGATCAATAGTGAAGGTAAATCTCAAAAACACCGGGCAGTGCAAACCCATACCACCTAACTGAGTAGTAACTAACGAAAATAGTAAAGGGTAAAATCTCACAACTCCGGCATGCCCCCCTATCCCCAACTGGTGAACAAAACGATCAAAGTAAAGGTAAATCTCAAACACCCAGCGTGCAAACCCACTCACCAAACGAGTAGAAACCCAACGTCAATAGTGAAGGAAATCCACAACATCCGGCGTAAAACCCCAACTCACCAAATGAGTAGAACAACGATCAATGTGAAGGTAAACCACAACATGGGGCAGTGAAAACCCCATACTCACCAAAATGAGTATAACTAACGCAATAGTAAAAGGGTAAATCTCAAAACATCCCGGCAAACCCATACCCCCCAATGGTAGTAACAAACGAAAATAGTGAAGGTAAATTCACAACACCCGGCAGTGCAAACCCCATACCACCTAACGAGTAGAACTAACGACAAATGAAGGAAAAATCTCACAACATCCGGCAGTCAAACCCATACTCACCAAATGAGTATAACAAAGATAAATGGGAAAGGAAAATCTCAAAACATCGGCGTGAAAAACCCTTACTACCAAACGAGAGTAACAAAACGACAATAGTAAAGGAAAATCTCACAACTTCGGCAGTGCAAACCCATCCACCTAACGAGTAAAACTAACATAAATAGTAAAGGTAAACTCACAACACCCGGCAGTGAAAAAACCCTATCCCCAAACGAGTAGAAAAAACGACAATAGTGAAGGTAAATCTCCAAAAACCCGGCAGTGCAAACCCTACTCACCTAATAGTAGTAACAAACGTATATGAGGTAAATTCAAAACATCCGGCAGTGCAAACCCTACTCAACCTAAGAGTAGAAACAAACGATCAATAGTAGGTAAATTCACACCCCCGGCAGTGCAAACCCCATACTACCAAAAACTGAGTAGTAACTAACGATAAAATATAAAGGAAAAACTACAACCCCCCGCGTGAAACCCCCATACTCCCCTAATGAGTGTAACAACGATCAATGTGAGGTAAATTCAAACATCCGGCAGTAAAAACCCAACTCCCCTAACTGAGTAGAAACAACGATAATAGTGAAGGTAAATCTCACAACCGGCAGTGAAAAACCCAACTCACCTACTGAGTAGTAACTAACGATCAATAGTGAAGGTAAATCTAAAAACATGGGCAGGCAAACCCATACCCCAACGAGTATAACTAACGATCAATAGGGGGTAAATTCACAACACCGGCAGTCAAACCTACCCATAAGAGTTAACTAACGATAAATAGTAAAAGGAAAATCTCACAACATCCGGCAGTGCAAACCCATACTATTAACGAGTAGTAACTACGACAATAGTGAAGGAAAAACTAAAACACCCGGCAGTGAAAACCCATACCACCTACTAGTAGTAACTAACGATAATGGGAAGTAAATCTCCAACATCCGGCATGAAAAACCCATACTCCCCCTAATGGTGTAATAACGATCAATAGTGAAGGAAATTCAAAAACATCGGCAGTGCAAACCCATACTCACCTAACTGAGTGAAAACTAAAAATCAAAAGTGAAGTAAATCTCACAACATCCAGCAGTGCAAACCTATACTCACCTAACTGGGGAGTAACCAACGATCAATGGGAAAGGTAAACTCAAAAACACCGGGCAGTGCAAACCCATACTACCTAACTGAGTAGAAACAAACAATAAAATAGTGAAGAAAATCTCACAACATCCAGCGTGAAAACCCATACTCACCAAACTGAGTAGAAAAAACGATAAATGGGAAAAGGTAAATCTCACAAATGGCAGGCAAACCATACCCCCCTAACAGTAGTAACTAAGATCAATAGTGGGGGAAAAACTCACAAAATCCGCGTGAAAACCCCTACTCACCTAATGAGTAAAAAACTAAGACAATAGTTTTTAAAAACTCACAACATCCGGCGTAAAACCCATACTCACCTAACTAGTAGTAACTAAAGATAATAGTGAAGGTAATTTTCACAAACCCGCAGTGCAACCCATACTCACCAAACGAGTAGTAAACAAACGTCAATGAAGGTAAATCTCACAACATCCGCAGTGAAACCCCCATACTCACTAAGAGAGTAACAAACGATCAATAGTAAAAGTAAATCCAAAAACCCCGGCAGTGAAAAACCATTCCCAAACGGTAGTAATAACGATCAATGGGAAAGGGTAAATTACAAACCCGGCAGTGCAAACCCATATCCCCCTAACTGAGTTAACTAACGATAAATAGTGAAGGTAAATCCACAACCCCGGGCGGCAAAATATCACCTAACTGAGTAGTAACTAACGATCAATAGTGAAGGGTAAATCTCAAAAACATCCGGCAGTGCAAACCCATACTCCCTAACTGATTAGTAACAAACGATCAATGTAAAAGGTAAATCTCACAACATCCGGCAGGGGAAACCCCATACTCCCCAAGGGAGTAGAAAACAAAACGACAATAGTGAAGGTAAATCTCAAAACACCCGGCAGTGCAAACCCTACTCACCAACGGTAGAACTAACGTAAATAGTGAAGGAAAATCTAAAATCCGGCAGTGAAAACCCATCCACTAACATTTAAACAAACGATAAATAGTGAGGTAAATCTCACAACACCCCCCCCAGGAAAACCCATACTCACCAAAGAGTAGAAAATAACGACAATAGTAAAGGTAAACCCACAACATCCGGCATGAAAAACCATACTCCTAACTGAGTAGTAACAACGATAAATAGTAAAGGTAAAAATTCAAAAACATCCAGCAGTCCCCAAACCCATATCACCTAACTGAGTATAAAAAAACGACAATGGGAAAGGTAAATCTCAAAAACACCCGGAGTGAAAACCCTACTCCCCTAACTGAGTAGAAACTAACGTCAATGGGAAGGTAAATTCACAACATCCAGCAGTGCAAAACCCATATCCCCAACTGATTTTAGAAAACTAACGATCAATGGAAAGTAAATCTCAAAACATCCGCAGTGCAACCCTACTCACCAAAATGGAGTAACAAACGTCAATAGTGAAGGTAAATCTCACAACACCCGGGCATGCAAACCCATACTCACCTAATGATAGAAAATAACGATCAATAGTGAAGGAAAATCTCACAAATCCCGGGCAGTGCAAACCCATATCCCAAACTGGTAGTAATAACGATCAATAGTGAAGGTAAATCTCACCACCCGGGCGTGCAAACCATACTCACCAAACTGAGTATAACTACCTAAAATAGGAAGGTAAACTCAAACATCCAGCATGAAACCCCCAAACCCCTAATGAGTAAAACTAACATAATAGTAAAGGGAAACCCAAAAACACCCGGGCTGAAAACCCAACTCCCAAACGGGTAGTAACTAACGATCAATATAAAAGGTAAATCTCACAACATCCGGCAGGAAAAACCCTATCCCCAAATAGTAGTAACTAACGATCAATGTGAAGGTAAATCCCAACATCCGGCGTGCAACCCAACTACTAACTGGTAGTAACTAACGATCAATAGTGAAGGGTAAATCTCAAAACATCGGCAGTGAAAACCCATTCCCCAAACTGAGTAGAACTAACGATAAATAGTGAAGGAAATTCAAACTGGGCAGTGCAAACCCATCTCACCTAACGATTTAAAACAAAGATAAATAGTAAAGGTAAATCTCACAACATCCGGCAGTGCAAAACCATACTCCCTAACTGAGTATAACTAACGATCAATAGTGAGGAAATCCACAACATCCGGCAGTGAAAACCCATATCACCTAACTGGTAGAAAACCTAAGATAAAATATGAATTTAAAACTCCAAACCGGCGTGAAAAACCCATACTCCCCAAACAGTTGTAACAACGATCATAGTGAAAGGTAAACTCACAACACCGCGTGAAAACCCCTATCACCTACTGAGTAGTAACTAACGATCAATAGTGAAGGAAAATCTCAAACACCCGGCAGGAAACCCTTCCCTAAGGGGTAAACAAACGATAATAGTGAAGGTAAATCTCACAAAACCCGGAGGCAAAACCCCCATACTCCCAAACTGAGTAGTAACAACGATAAATATGAAGGTAAATCTCACAACATCGGCTGCAAACCCATACTCACCTAACGGTATAACAAACGATAAATAGTGAAAGGTAAATTAAAAAACACCCGCAGTGAAAACCCATACCCCCAAAACTGGTAGAAACCTAACGTAAATAGTGAAGGAAAATCTCACAACATCCGGGCAGTGCAAACCCCATACTCATAACGGTAGAAACAACGATCAATAGTAAAGGAAATCTCACAACACCCGGCATGAAAACCCCATATACCTAATGAGTAAAAATAACGATAAATAGTGAAGGAAAACCACAAACCCGGCATTTCAAACCATACTCCCCTAACTGAGTAGAAAAAACGATCATAGTGGGAAAAATCTCACAAAACACCGGCGTGAAAAACCCCATTACCAACTGAGTAGTAACAAAAGATCAATAGTGAAGGAAACTCACAACACCGGCAGTGCAAACCCATACTCACCAACTGAGAGAAACAACGCAAAGTGAAGGTAAATTACAAACCCGGGCAGTGAAACCATTCCCAAACTGGTATAACTAACATCAATATAAGGTAAATCTCAAAATCCGGCTGAAACCCATACCACCAACTGGTAGTAACAACGATCAATAGGAAGGAAATCTCCCAACTCCGGAGTGCAAACCCCATACTCACCTAACGAGTAGTAATAACGTAAATGTGAAGGTAAATCTCAAAACACCCGGGCAGTGAAAACCCCTATCACCAACTGAGTAATAGTGGGATCAAGGTGTCTTCTAAAAACAACTATAGTGAAAAATGTGTCCCAGCATAAAATTTGCAATAGTAGTTTTTGTAAAAAGAAATTCGAAAATAATGCCCCACGATAGGTTTATTATTTAACTATTAATAATTAATTAAAAAAAAAATTGGTTAATTATGTGACAGGGTTTTCAAAGGGGCAAAAAAATTATATGTTTGGGATTAATTAAGAGCATTTTCCCCTTATAAAGAAAAAAAATACATTGAAAAAATTTTCGAAATTACAAAAGTTAAAAATTAAAAAAGTTATTTTTTTGATTTTTAGTTTTGAACCCCAAAAATCAAAAGTTAAAGTAAAATTTTCCCCAACAATGATATCACGTGTTCACAAAAAAGCTGGGAATTTAAATATTTTTAATTTTTAATATAGAAATTACAATATATTTAACACAAATAACAATATGGCGTCATATTCTGCTATGGTATAAATATGATACCCTTAAAAATTTTGCAAACCCAAAACTTTTTAATGAGAAATTCTAAATAACTGGCTCAAAAACTGATGTTTTGTATTTTAAAATTAATGATTAATTAAAATTAATTTGTTAATTTTGTTTTAAATTTCAAATGAAAACAAATTTGGGAGTGTTTTTATCAATGAAAAAAAATTTTTTTCCAACATTAAGAAAAAAAAAACGTTGAAAAAAATATTGAAATATATACATGTTTGTTAAAAAGTTGATTTTGTGATTTTAGTTTTTGCCAAAGATCAACTTTTAAAAAAAATTTCCAACCCAAGAAACACAGGGTTTACAAAAGAAAAATGGTTATTAATTATTTTATCATTTTTTAATTTTTAATAATAGTAAAATTTCAATATAGTTACACAAAATTTAACAAATTTTTAAATTTAAAAATTACAGAAACAGTTTTGGACTAGCAAAATGCTCATTTGCTTGTTGATACAATCTTAAAGATTTTGTAAAAAGAATTTTGAAAAACACTGGCTCCAGGGTGAGTTTGAGTATTTAAACTTGAATTGATTAAATTAAAAAAATTACAATTGTGTCCAAAAAAATTTAAAATGAAGATAAATTTTAATTTTGTATCAAAAAAAGTATTTTTTTACCAAAAAGCACCAAAAACCAAAAAAGCACCGAGCTATTTTTCTTTGGGTGAAGCGAAATTGAAGTATTCGTTTTGGGACATGCAAAAATCCCCGCTGATGATGGCAGATACCACTATTAAGCGAATGATGACGCCTTATACCAAAAATCAACCTGGGGGCCCCCCGTGATTTTCGAAATTCTTTTTAAAAATCTTTAAGATTGAAAAACAAATCAAATGATGAATTTTGCTACGTCAAACCAAAAGTTTCTGTAATTTCAAATTAAGAAAAAATTTTTTATTTTTGTAAAATTATTTAATTATAATGAAAATAGAAAAAATGATACAAAAAAAGGAAAAACCGGTTTTTTTTAAACTTGATATCTTTGGGTTAAAAAAATTTTACTTTAAAGTTGTCTTTGGGTTTAAAAACTAAAAAAACACAAAATCAACATATTTAACATAACGGTATAATTTCAATATTTTTCAATGTATTTTTTTCTTAATGTTGGTAAAAAAATTTTTTCAAATTTATACCAAACACTAACATTGTCTTAAATTTTAAAATTTAGGTAAATTAACTAATTAATGTTAATTAATAAAATTTTATTAAAACTAAACATCAGCTTGGGGCCAGTTTTTTTAGAATTTCCATTTCAAAAACTTCGGTTTCTAAATTTTAAGTTTTGGGATATATTTAATACCCTAGTAACTATTACGCATTTGTTATTTGTGTTAAATTATTGTACTTACTATTTGAAAATTTAAAAATGAATATTTAATTTGAGTTACCAGTCTTTTGTGAAAAGTGATATCATGGTTTGGAGAAAATTTTCTTTAAAGTTGATCTTTTGGTTCAAAAACTAAAAAAACAGAAAAAAACAACATTTAACTTAAAATTAATATATTCAAAATATTTTTTCCTTTAAAAGGGGAAAAATGCTCTTAATTATACCAACATGATTATTTATTGCCCCTTTTAAAATTTAGTCAATTTTTAATCAATTTATATTAATTTAAATTTAAAATTTAGTTAAAAAAGTAAGACCCCCTCGTGGGCCAGTTATTTTTTAAATTTTATTAAAAATCTAATTTTTTGCAAATTTTAATGCTGATATCCATTTTGCACTAGTTTTAATCTTACCACATAAGTCAAATTTAAAAGGCAATGGAAGACGATATTTTATAGTGAGCGCAACGAAGTAGTCTATACAAAAAATGTCTGTAAAAAGGGTTCGGTCCCCATCGGCCCAACGACCGACAGATTGGGCTAAAAAATTTTAAAAACATCCGCGACCCGGGAACTGAGAAAAGCTAACAAAAATAAGCAAAATCCCTGCAATTAAATCCAGGAATAATAAAATTTAAAAATAGGCTTAAATTTTGTAGGTTTTTTTTAAAGCAATGGTATTTTTTAGAGGAGTAAACCCAAATGAAATTTTACATTTGGGGCCCAAACCGTTTTAAAAAACAAGCTGATTTTTTTTAACCAAAAACCCTTTCCCTTTGGCCCCCACAAATGTGTGGTGCAAAATACCGAAATTTCTTTAGCTGAATATGGGTTTTAAAAAATGGCAAAAAGGGGAAAATTTTTCAAAAAAAAAGGGGAAGTTTTTAAAACATCATTTAAAGGAATAGCTGGAAGATGATCGTCTGGACAAACTTTACATCCGTGTTTATAACACAGTTTTTTAAAGGGTATGGGAATCACCCCAAAGGGCAAACCCTTAAAAGTCCATGAAAATTGGCTAAATGGAAGAGTACCTACCTTCAATAAAACAGCAAAAAATGTTTGAGGCGGGACACAACCTCAATATCGGCCATCAGATTGCGTTTTTGACAATAGTGTAGCCAGCACATCTAGGGCAAAATAAAATTTTGAGAATCGGTTTTCTAGATATAGTTTATAAACACCTTTAGTTTCAACTTCAGTTAAAAGAATAAATAAATAGATTTCTAAAATAACAGTTGGTTTACAAATTTTTTTGTCAGACGATACAAAACTCGTATTTGTACCGTAAAATTCGTACACTAACTGTTATTTCAGAAATCTATTTGTCCTTATAGCTAAAGCTGAAGCTAAAGGTGTTTAAAAACTATATCCAGAAAAACGATTCTCAAAATTCAATTTTGCACTAGATGTGCAGGCTACACTATTGTCAAAAAACGACATAATGGCGCAATAGTGAGGGACCAAAGTGTAAAATATTGTGTCCCGTATGCTCCTTCGTGAAGGAAGCAAGGGACCTTTTGTAACTTGTTTATATATGTGTAGGGATACCAAAATGTCTTGGTGACACTTTCAAGATGGCGTCATTTAAAAATGGCGGCCATTTTCTTTTTAATCACGTTTTTGCTTGTAATTCAGTTCTTTTTCATCGGATTTGAAAAGTGTTTTGTTATTATTATAGCTTGTGTATGCTTTTTACAGTATCGATACTGGGTTTTATGTATGTGTAAAAGTTTGCCTTTAAAGATGGCGTCATTACAAAATGACCGCCATTTTCTTCTGAATTACAATTTTGGTGGTAACTCAGTTAATTTTCATCCTATTTGAATGATGATTTGTAATTGTTATATCTTTTTATGATTTTAATGGTTAGTTGTTACCGTCTTACGATACTCGAGAAAAAAGGTACATCTCAGCCGGGTCTCGAACCTGGGTCTTCCAATTGACGGTCTGGTGCTTTACTCTTAAGCTACTGAGACAAACTTAATAACTACACCACACCAACAATCCTGAAAGAATAAAGTTAATAGTCTCGGTAGCTTAGGGGTAAAGCACCCGACCGGTAATTGGGAGACCTGGGTTCGATACCCGACTGAGATGGATGTATGTATGTGTAATGTTAACATTCGATAACAACGAAACTACTTTCACCAACACTGGAAAAAAAACAGCAGGCAATTGAATCAAGTTATTAAAATGTAAAAAAATGTGTAAAATGTTAAAAATAAAAAATAAAATAAAAAAATAAAAAAAATAAAAATGTTCCGATCGTTACGAAATTTTGCAAGGTCAATAAGTACACTATTCTCTCCCATTTTACAAATTTTCAGCTAGAAATAACAAAAGTAACGTTACCATGGCAACGAAATGGCGCACGAGAATTCTGGTCACTATGCACTGCCACCTAGAAGTAATCAAAATACTACTCGAGGAAGCAGGGTATTATGTGTTATCAAAGAGTTAAAATAGTTTTCCCAAAGGAATGATGTCAAGGTCCTCTGGATGGCGGTGGATTTTATCCAGGCGTGCCTATTTTACAAGTTTTCAGCTAAAGCGGTCAAGACCTGACTTATTGGTATGTAACATTATGGGAATGTCGTACTCGGGTCGTATTGCACGTACCGGTGCTCGCTCAACAACGCGACGGGACTTTGGCGTTTTTCTAGTACTAGGAAAACGCTTAAGTCCCGCCGCGTTGTTGGATGAGTGTAATTGGTGCATTGAGCTGCCATGTGTTATGCGGATTTTCTGTTGTTTTGTGGAAAAATCATTACTTAGTTGAAGATTTGTTTTTAAATTAAATTAAATTAAATAAAAAATTAACTTTTTTTTATATATAAATCGTAATTAAAAAAAAGGAAAAAATCGTAAGATTGAAATTTTCATAAGAAATAGTTTTTCGATTGCGCTCAAATTTCACACGAATACCTAAATTCATTAAATTAAGGTTCTGTAAAAAAAAACTTAAAATCGGATAAAGCATGTAGGTGTTATAAGCTCGAAGACATTTTTTTTAAAAATCGAAAAAAATCATAAAATTGCGATTTTCATGAGAAATATTTTTCGATCAATTTTTCCCCCCGTGCAGTTCTTCGTTCAGAGATTTCATAGATTTCCATAAAATTTCATCGCAATTGGAGTATTGGTTTAGCCGGAATCGTGTTCACAGACACACAAAAATACAAAAAAAAAAAACATTCCGGATTTTTTTCTCCAGTGTAGTGAAATGGAATCTTCGCTTCGCTCGCTACGCTCATCCAACTAAATATAATCATATTTAATAAAGCATTTGGGATGCCGCCTTTTGTAATAATAATATCACAGCATTTATAAAAATACATTGGAAACTAAAATCCAACGTTCGTTTCAGTGAATAGCTGTTTAACTAGCGATTATTTCTACGTATGGATAGTTACTGCTCTAAACCTGGCATTAGGAATGAGCTTTAAAGATCGTAGTAGAAATATATGCTCGTGTTTCAAGGTTCTCGGTAACACAACACTATTTTAGTAATTGACTTTCATTGAAATTGACGTAATAACGCTTACAACAACCTGAAGACGCGGTATTAGTGCTTGCATTAGGCGCCGGCTTTGCACGGGAGGCTCACAGCCGTTGAGTCCCCACAAGAAGAGGTATAACAATAATCCAATGAACAGCACGAATGTCATGTATTTGAACTAACATGTAGTTTAAAACGGTACAGATTTGCAATAACTGTTTGTATTAACAAGTTTGTTAGTTCGCACACACTTTTGTGAAATGAACCACATTGGCTCGTTCGTTTGCCTCCAGTGTTAAAACTCGCTCTCATAACACTAACCCAAAAGCAATTAATGTAAAGTGTAGACACTGGCTTTTTAGTGTTAACACTATAAGTCCGCGTTCGAACAGACCTAACGTGTTTACTTTTGAAATTAATAGTGTATTGGTAGGTATACTATGAGGTCCAAGAATATTCGCTATTCCACCAACACTGATTGGATGAGCGAAGCGAAGACTTCAATTTCACTTACCCCGAGAAAAATAGCTAAATTGTTTGTTTGTTTTTGTCTTTTTCTTGTTTGTTCGCTCTCTACCAGGCAAACGGCATATGCGATCTGATGAAAATTGGTGAGGACCTTCGAAAGCTAGAGCCTATCAAAATGTGTGGATGTGTTACACATTAAACATGATATATTTTATTTTGATACCGTCTCGTGTCTCCTGTAAAATTCGTTTTCTATATAGCAACCTTTTCTTCGCCCTGACAAATATTACACGATTAACACAGTGGTTTTCAAAATGTGGGTCGCAAAATATGGTCAGGTGGGGCAACGAGCTGAGATAAAATTAACAATAGTAAATAAACTGTCAAACATTTAAATTTAACCTTTTTTCCTTATTGGTACTTTTATTAAAATGACTGCTGACCACACATTTGAGCATAACTTTGATAACACTTTACGAGTACCATCTGGCATTCAATAAAGGAATAGTTCGTGGAATTAAAAGCATCTGCAATTACAATTTTCTGGCTATGGGCAGTATCACATTTAAGTGACGTGGGTATATCAAATTCGAGTTCGTCCACAACCACGTCTCCATTCATAATTACAATTTTATTAATTAAACAAAGGCTTTGTAGGATATATATTATCATGGAACTCAACAATTGCATTATATAGCAAATTAGTCATGATTTGACTCACGGCTACAGAAGGTTCTGGGTTCAATCCCCAGCCAGAGCACATTTTTACGGTGATTGCTCTGACAGGCTCTGACATAAAATATGTTGACGGGTGATTTCGTGGCCTGTCAAGAAGTGGAACAAACTGTTAAAGGGGCTATTAACGCAAAGAATTATTTTTTATCACATAATCTATAGCATATTACTACACTAAAATGACCGTTTAAAGAATTATGTCTTGTAACTGTGATTTAAAACGAATTTTTCAATTTGATTGATTCAGAAATTTGCGAAAAATTGGCATTTTGGGAAATTTCTTAAATCGGCTTTAACCTCCATCTTTATTGTTTTGTTCTACATAGATACTAGAGCATGGTTCCAATCTAAAATGGCCCTTTATAACATCGTGTCTTAAAACTGGGCACAAATAGACTCTAAATACGCAAAAATAGGCATTCCGAAATCACACCCCGTCTTGGTAATCAATCACCGTATTTTGACCGAACCACTTGCACAAATTACAAAACAAAATATATAGGATTTAAAGAAAGGCTGTAGAGTACGTTAATAATGACCAATATGTTTTTTGATCAAAATCCTCCAAGGACACGGGCATAAAGATCGTCCCCATATTTATTCTTATGGGAGATTTTTGCCGATGGGACCTAGCTCAAAAAATACCAAGTTAACCAATTTTTTTGAGGTCAATGGTGGATCCAATAATTTTCCTGTTTATTTCTAAATTCATAACTAGCTAGCCCGAATGAAATATATTTTTTTAGTCTATCGGGTGAATACCCCTTTAAGCATTTTATTTTATTATAAATCACGTAAGAATATAATATAAGAGCCCTTGAACGATACAAGTCATGGATATTGTGTAGTTTTGTTACCTTCAAAATTTCCAATAATGGTAGGCCTAAGACGACTTAGAGTCTAAGTCATAGTTCAAATTTTATCGGGGTCTGGGAACCAGCTTTTTGCTGTGTGGAAGAGTATGGCGTGTCATGCTCGGCATTTCACTACCTGTTTTTTTTATGACGGAACACGGTGTTTTAAGCCAAAAATAATCCACTAATAATATATTTGTAACTAGTAGTCAAGTATTTTAGCCTTACAGTTGTTTTAAAAATAATTGTTTTGTTTGGATGGGTTGATTCGGAGTTCGGTGAAGATTGAATTTCTGTGTTGTACAAACATGACTAAGACAACTTGGCTGTTCAATGGCTCATGTGTTCGGCCTACGTGCTGTTGGAAATATTTAAGGAAATAATTATGCGTTAATTAGTTATTCTCAAATACATTATCTTCTACGTTTTGAAAGACATGGACTTTAATATTTAAGAAATTACCAAAAAGAGAACAAGAACCACTGGAATAATTTATTCAATATTTTTTCCATATTAAGTTGTCACACATGGTAAGGTTTAAATTGTTATATTTTACCACGATTTTAAGAAAAGTACAGTTTACATTAGGTTAAGTATGAGGTAGTGAAAGAGACAATCGGTCATCTAAATCTCATAAGCCATAAACAAGGCCCATCGACCTTCAAGATTTCAGTCGTGCAGATAAGTAATAATGCAGTAGTCAGATAAAATATATAATTTTTATCGCTGGAAATGTAATCACACTATGCTCGGACATTAGTTTTGTCGAATCTAGATATTTAGAAACCCGAATCGCTAAATACAGAAACAGCACCTGGTATAAGTCCCAGATTTTTGCATTTTAATTTTCTGACAAATTTGTTCCCTTCCTCACAGTTTGATGTAGTAATACCATTAGGGCCTAGACTTCAAATGTAATACATTCAAATCAAACTGATTTCGCTACCAGAATCGTTAGGCATTACAAATTTGAACAGACTGTTTGCCGAGCCCCGGGCCCGGGCTAACTTTTTTCACAGTGTTAAATGCTCATTTAAAAATACGCTTGATCGTCAAATCCAGCTAATTTCACATACTACTTACCGTACGTATTTAGCAAACACTAATTAATGTTTAATACGTACTAGTGTGTTTTTATCATGTTTGGCTACCAGTGATAATCACATTACAAAATCTTGTTTCGTCCTTTTTCAAACTTTTTCTAGGTTTTTGTGACCAATAAATGTCACAAAACATAATTTTTACCTCAAAATGATACTCAGCAGCTCAATATACGTGTAGAAACCGAAATTCAACCAAATCCGTTAATAATATGACGAACCGAATTGTTTTGCCGCCATCTTTAATTTTGAGAGGTTTCTGATTTAAAAAAGTTAATTTGAAACTCAAATTTATATTCAGTACCTACTTGAAAGTACGTGCATACATAAGACCATAATTTTTTTAAATAATGCCATGTTTGCACGCCATCTTTGATTTGAGGGGTCCCTGAGTAAATTTTCGATTGGCTCCATTTCCTTAAATCATAAGAAGGGTATGTCCGATCATCATGCTAAATTTCATGCTTTTATACTAAAATTGAAGTATTCCGTGGATATCTCCAGGTATGCCGCCTGACTATTAATAGTGAGTTATCAACATGGAATTTGTGGTGGTTTGTGGTTGTGGAATAAGTATAATAATGCGAGAATTAATAATCCGAGAAGAGGCAAGCGATATAATTATATCACCCCCATTGTTCCCTACCACCCAAAATTGGAATTTTGAATTCATTATGATTATTATTTGATTTAGTCATTAATGGCATAGTTGAATACTAGGAAAACGCTAAAGTCCCGTCGCGTTGATGTATAATTTTTTTATTTTATTTTTATGGTTTCTGGAAAAAAACATTTTTTTATTTCAAAAAGCTATACATTATCATTACTTTAGTTTCCATTTGAAATATGAACGTTCTAGCCACACTTGTTTGGTCAGAATCGGCCCAAATGTCACGAAAATATCACACTCATAATCGAAAAAAATCGTAAAAGTACGATATTCATGAGAAATATTTCTTCGATTGTACCCTAGAAAGTGGCAAGTCTTAGTTCAGAGATTTCGAAGGTCCCCTCCAATTTTCATCAAGATCGCATATGCCGTTTGCCCGGTAGAGAGCGAACAAACAAACAGGAAAACAAACAAAAAACAAACAAAAAAACAAGAAAAATAACATTAAAGCTAAATTTTTTTAGGGGTCAGTGAAAATTGAAGTCTTCGCTTCGCTCATCCAAATACGACCCAGTACCCATTACAAAACTAAGGGTGTTAGGTGACAGTAGGGGCTTGCCTGCCAACGTAATATTATATGATATTAACATATACATCTATATGACAAATTTAATGCTGGAAACTCACTATTATAAGTGCTAGTGTAGGGAATACACTACTAGGGGTGGGGGTAACAGAAACGTGTTTATGGAAAAGATAATACTTTGGTTGGACCGAAACATGTAAAAAATTATTGTATTGATAATTTTAATAATCATAATGTATAGAATATACAACCTAGTATAAATAGTAAGGCACAAGGAGTGAAATATCGTTTGTTTCCCAACGGAATATATATCATTTTTTATCCACCACCATGCAAAATTTCATGCTGGCAACTTACTATAGGCCTAGTATTTGTCACTAAAAATATATAATTATTAGGGGTGAAGTTGAAACAATCGGAGTTTTGGAATATATATTTTGTTGACTGGACTATAACACATTGACACATTTTAATCGGCAGTTGAAAAATTCAAAATGTATAAAATACTACCTAATTGATTGATTGGATATTGCTCAACGTCTCATATTAGTACACTTTAAATGACGATAATACGACCTAACGTTTTCTTTTATAGCCGAAGTTACGGGTAGTAGAGAACAGTTGGGATAAAATATCGCTTGCCTCCCGGATGATTATTATTTTTTGGACTGTTATGTATCTCCATCCAAATTTCATGCTGATAGCTACTCACTAGGTACCTCAATGGTGAGTGCTGGAATTCAAGCTATAATTTGGGGTGGGGGCTGAACAAATGAGAGTGGGCCGATTGGATGAAAACACATTGAAATATAATTTTAGTTAGTTATTTGAATAAAAATAACATTTTCGGTTCGAGCTATGAATTATTTCAATTTCAGGGCATGGTGTTAGGGGTGACGTATTGCTTATTGCCTCCAGGCGAGTTTTAAATTTTTATATTTTTATCTTCCCACATACCAAATTTCGCGCTGGTAGCCGGATTTGCAATATTCTAGTTGTTTTTTACCCTTTATAGCTCTCACTATTTGGAAATATGTGACTGTAACTTTGGGCCCCAGACCTGTACAGAGTGAAGAAAAGTTTTTAAAAAAAGAGAACTTTTCGGATTAGTTAAAAATGGAGCTAAGTGAGATTGTGATCTACGAAAATTGTCAACTCTTCCACAGAAACAACATTTGTAAACAATCAGAGAGTAACTTTAAGCCCAAAGACCATTTTTTATTTAAAGAATTATATTGTATAAAAAGTCTTAAATCAATTATTTAATAAAAAAAAAAATGTTTTTAGAGTCTACTTAGTCATATATTAACTGATTTTCAGTGGGGGACAGTAAACCAAAGCGATCAAGCCAACCTTGTAGGCCCGATGCAATCGACGTGTGAGCGATAAACAACCAAAGATCGATATTTTTAATTAAAAGGAAATATAGCAATTAGTGGCATGAACAGTGCGAACACTCGCGGATCAACGCCAGAATAAACAAGGCCGATTTAGAAGAACTTTAAATTTATTGTGTGCCTCGTTGCTAGGACGGCTCAAAAGTCACCGTTTACAAATTCCTTCTGCATTGGAATCGGAAATGCTAACCACAACCTTGCACAACACAATTATATGAATTGTCGATTATTTCCAGTTGTAGACGGCTATCGTTAAGATTGTTTTCCAAGCTCAGGCCAACTTTTTTTTACAATGTTAAATTTCCACTAAAAAAAAACACTATCGTCAAATCCAGCTAATGTCACATACAGAAACGTACCGCTTTTTTACCTTTAATTTTTATCCAAAAACTCTGCATTTTTGGAAGGCTGTTTACAAAAAATGAGCGCGTGTCTCTATCAAAGCCGATTTTGAAATTTAAATAAAATTGTCTTACACGAAATTGGGAAATTACTACAAATTAACTGTTTGATGTCATATTTACGGTCAGTTAATAATAAAAGTGAGCAGAATTTGGAAAATGTGTCCTTAATACCAACTATTACATTCTCACTTAATTGTTTGGCACAAACCACAACACGATACAACAAATGATAGAGCTTCCAAGTGATCCTGACTTTACCTCTGTGTTTTGCGTCAAAGCCTAGTTTTCTTGAGCTTAGCCTGCAACAGTCTTACACTTTGATAACGCTTATATCAAAACCTTGATTTCGAAGCTTTCCAGTTTACATTTTCATCTTTTTCTTTCAGATGTACTTTTATCACAACTAATGACACTTGTCCATGCATACTTCAAATATTTTAGACCCTACTTTGAATATCTGGTAATCCGCAAATTTAAACTTATCAAGCTTTATAACAAAAGGCAAATTACTGCCCGATTCTTTTAAAATGCTGTTTTTGTGAAATAGCGGACAATTTCCGGTAATTTAATTATTTTCAATATTTTGATTTCGCATTGTTCTTCTACTTATTTACAAACTTTTATAAATAATTGAGAATCGAAAAAGCACGATTTCTAGGAGAAATATTTCTTCGATTGGCCCTAAAACTAGGAAACGCTCAGTAGGACGCGTTGATAAGCGAGCACGTGCTATAGCTTGACCCACATAGCACATCTTTTTTTAAATTTGCGACATTCACTGTCCACGGGGCTATGTTTCCAATATAAGTTATTATTGGCAAGGTGTTTGGGTAAACCCGTGGGTAAACCTTTACTTAATGAATAAAATCCACCGCCATCTAGAGGACCTTGACATCATTTCTTTGGGAAAACTATTTTAACTCTTTGATAACAAATAATACACTGCTTCCTCGATTGTATTTTGATTACTTCTAGGTGGCGGTGCATAGTGACCAGTAACCTCGTGCGACTTTTCGTTGTCATGGTAAAGTTACTTTTGCTAAAATGCAATTTATCTACACTACTTATCGGATCAAAATAAAATTAACATATTCGTGACCGGACGGACATTCCAAATGATTTGTTCTCCTCAGATTTTGTCACCGTTTAGTTTAAAAAAAAACTTCGATTAACTTTAATGTAACTTTTTAACTTTTGAACGATTTTGCCACAAAATAAGGGCATTCAGTCCAGAACGAAGCTTTGCGGAGGTCTAATTTTATTAAATAACTCGGATAGCGCGAACCTCCCGTTCGAACGTTTATGGGCAGAATAGTCAAATCAAAAATAAAAACAAAAAAAACGGTGACTTATTTTTTCCGGTAGAGTCCAAATGGAAACGCTCGCATTCGCTCGCTTAATCAACAAAAAACATCTCTATTATCTAGTGCATTTTCAAAGTTCATATAAGTTTTCATCAAGATAGATAGGCTTTTGCCCGTTCGCGAGCTTAAATATCACGAAAATATCGGCCATTTAAAAATCGAAAAAAATCGTAAAAGTACCATATATCAGAGAATTACATTCCTCGAATGTACCCAAACGTGGCAGGTTCATGTTCAGAGTTTTCAAGGTCCTCCAATTTTCTTAAGATCGCAAAATGCTTTTGTCCGAAAGCGCGAACAAGTAGAACAAATATAACATCCGAGCAAATTTTTTTGGGGTCACAGAAATTAAAGTCTTAATCCAAATATTATGCATACCACTCATAAATTTCACACACAGCGGACTTGTGGATTTTTTGGTGTGCTCCAGAAGCGATAAACTTGCATTTTGTTGTTTATAAACAAGTTCATAGTTTAAACAATTGCATCGCATATAAATAATGTGAGTGCCCATTTTTCGTTAAAGTTTTGGCCCGTGCTAGAAGATAGCTTGAAAATCAACAATATCGTCATTAAATCACACGAATCCGCCATGTAGGCCTCTTAACTAAAACATATTCACGTGTGATTTAGGGCGACATACCCCTGCATATGCAGTGTCTCTACTGAGAATCCTCGTAGGCGTCCTATAAACTATTGCTTCAATTTTGTAATTTTTTTTGGTTTCGTGCAATACAGATTGCCAATTTCTACTTTGTTTATATATTGAAAATGTATACTAATTGACATCGCAACTCTAAAGGAATCATAAATTATAATTTTTTATTAACTGTTCATACTTGAACATTCTTACAGCCATGTATTCGAAAGCGGAGTACAAAAAACGTATAATTGACGTAACAGTGAGGTGACTAATGATTGATTATTTTGCACCGATAGTGATGTCCTTGTAGGGTTTTGATGAACGTCTTATTCTCGTGAATTGGTATGGGTCAAGCAGTGGATCGCGCCCACCCATCTTAAATTCTTCGTACGACAATACCGATCCCGGATCGGACAGATGGTTACAAAGCCTCAGGCAAGTAACATCTTGAAATCCATTCCGCCTCATTGATCTTGGTGTGGAAACTGAAATATCCTTTCAACGCTGCTCGAGTTCTTAGTCGCAACAAGTATTCTACATGTCTTATTGGCAGTGGTGGACAGTGTTGTGACTAGATAATTTATTTTTATCTAGATAAAGATAATTCTAAAAAAAAATCTACATAAGAAAAAAGAAAAATGTAGAAAATTATCTAGATAAAAGAATAAAAAAAATAATTATCAAGATAAATTTTATTTTGATAAAAGATAATAATTATTGAGATTTACGTTTTTTGTTCCCCCCACCCACCCCACCCCACCCCAACAACAGTTTTCTTGTCAATCGTAATATTTATCAGACTCAACAAGTTGACATTACCCCGGCACGCACATTACAACTGTAGAAGTGTTTTCATTTAAAAAGTGATTGGTTATTATTTTTGACTACATTATTGTTTATTATTTTATCGAAAAAATAAATATGTAAAGCTTAAAAAGTTCAGATAAGATAAACTTTATTTTATTTATATAATAGAAAACGATAACAAAAACTTTTCTAGATTTTATCTATATATAAGTCACAACACTGGTGGTGGGTTGGTGTGGTAAATTGCGGTTCCTGAGATCCAGGTTCGAATTCTGGTTTGACCATGGGTATTAGGCCCATGTGGCGGTTTTTTCATTTTCCTGTATAATTTACTCTCCTTGTCTCGATTAGCATCGTTACCAAAATGTGAGAGTATCAAATATATTTATTATAATTATAATAAATAATTAGGCCTACTCTTCTTTGTTAATTATACGTTAGTGTTTCTCAACCACCAGGTCGCGACCATATTATGCCGGGCCCCGACGTTATATCTCCGCCGGTCAGAGACAAAAGTTGCATTCTGAACTTACTCCTGTCAGTCTGTCCCGTTATTTATTGCGTATTGTCTGCACTCCCTCTGTCAATTACGTTATCATTTATTTCTAAAAAAAAATTGCCAGCTTTGGATGCAGTTCGGGCCTTTGCAATTGTCAAACCCCCCTTGCAGGCACGTTGGTGGCTGACTGGCCTGTTGGCTTTCTCAACACAACTACAGACGACAATAACTATCGCAACGCAGACACATTAGTGCAACCGGTATATTCAGATAAAATCAATTCACCCACGCTAATGAATTTGTTCGTTTCTTTTACAATAGCTGTATATTGTATCAATCGGCATCCACATGAACCACAATTAGTTACACAATTTATATTATAACTTGAAATAAACACAAAAGGAATAAAAACATATTAAATTATAAATCTATTATTGATGGTGAGGTGGTGGGGGGTGGGGGGGAGGGGAGAGGGAGGGACCGTTGCTTACAAGAGAATAGTTGACTGGCAATATTACACGGAAAATAATGGTGAATAAAGAAAGAATGAGTGAGAAACGAGAGCAATAGAGACAAATCGTGTCTACGTGGTGATCAATGATCATGGCTACAGTATATACCTCAACCGGCTGTAATAAGTATTGGGTGGCTCTTTAGATCGAATACGACATTGAATAATTATGCTAGAAATGTCATCTGCGAAATGTTTCAACTAATTGCCTTAGTGTTTCGAGTTACGATATTTGATAAAAGTGTCACAGAATTGCCACATTGAATTCCATTTTCGGAAGATATGCCTCAGTGCTCGCAGCAGACCCTCAATTATCCTATTTTTGTTTAGTATTTTTGTGTGAACCTACACATCTCGCACTCAGACGAAGATAGGACAGATAATAGAGCATCTTCTTGGAAGAAAGGTCACAAAGATTTATTTATTTATTTCGTGGTAGAAAGCATTCTGAATCACAGGAAGGAAAGGATACTTCGATTTTTATTTTGTGTTATGAAAGGAAATAGGGAACGGTTCGATTCGGCGTCATATCTGTGAATATTTCACTTCATTGTGACTTCAGAGAGAGATTACACAATGTATTATGTATGTTAAGTCATCGTTACACGTATTTCATAGAACTCTTTATCTACATTCTAAATGAACAACTAATAGAATTAATATTTTTGTGTTGGTGGTTTATTGTAGTTTCAATGTTTCATACATAGACTATTATACAGCAGATAATGCATGCATTTGTGATTGGATAATTGCTTTGGACCATTATCTAAATTTTATAACTAAACCACTACTTGATCTGTCTATAAAGAGGGATCAAACAATTTACTAGTGTTTGTAATGCAATTGTATTCTCGCCTATCCTAATGTCAAAAGACCAAGGAATGTTGGCAATGGTCTAGGTATATTATGACCAATCCCACGCGAATGCACGGCACTGAGCGAATAAAAAATATTTCTAGGTTGTATGATTCTATTCTATGTATAATTCTAGTTGTATGATCACCTCCTTCTTTCCTGATTGGCACCTCTTTAGATGGAAAACTAGAACGATATGTAGATATAGTTTGAAAGAAACTTGCGAGGGTCACGACTGGGAAAATCATCGGGAAAATACTTCAGTCGGGATTGCCGATGGCGGTATCGATCCGACGATTTAGAGTCTCGAATTAGAACCTCACGAGTACCCTAAAATTATATTTTTATTTCATATATTCCTACACGAAGATCATAAACATGACATCCTTGCCCAAGCTAGGATTCGAACCTGGAATGCAACACGTAATATATTGTTCCGTTAGCGAATCGCATTACTATATTTTGAAGTAAATAAAAGATCACCGATCTCTGATCCAGGTAGTTGGATCCTTGTCCCCCCCCCCCCCGCGCTAGGGCCAATTTGCACGAGCCGGTCTTCAACTTGTCAGCCTTTCAACCCTGTCGCATTGTTCAAACGCATAAAAGAAACTTATTCTTTTTACAGCAAAGCTTTTTTTATGATATTCTTATTTTTGTTATTTGCAGTATTTTAATGTGAACATTTCTATGTGGTAAGCATTTTGATTTTTTTCTCTACGATAAAAATTACGCCTATTGTGTTACACTAGTATAATCTAGTATTTTATTTCTAATATGATATTTACCGTAAATTTTATCGTAGGAACAAAAATCAAAATGATTTGAGCATCAAATATTCGCATATTAGTAATGGAAGGAAAAATATATACATATCATAAAAAGCCTCCCTGTAATAAACGTTGTGGTTTCTTTTCTTCATTTGAACAATGCGACAAGAAGGGATGGTAGGCCCAAGACGCTAGGATGACTGAAAGCACATTTCAATAGGATTTTCTAGCGACATACAAAAAAAACTGTGGCAAATAACCTGATATAGTGACCAATGAACGGCGAGCAAGACAAATCATGAAAGGATTCTGACTCTGCCCCTAATGCGCTTATTTTACACACCCACTTTGCCTCGAAAAGTCAACGAAGCGTGCTAGGCTAGAGATACTTGGGCCTTAAAAGATCGAGGGGAAGAGGATGCGCACAGGGGGATTTAATCTAGGGCGGGGGACTTCTAGCTTAAAGTCTTGATACGACAATGATTGTCATCAAAGGCAATCAAAGTGAATTATGTAACAAAAAGAGTGTAAAAATAGCACCCAAAACAGTTCATATTGTGAATATTAGGAATTAGCAGCCATATTGGATTTAAACTTTGGTTGTAATTGGATCATTATTTAAGTCATTTCAATGTGCGTAGAAAGAATTTTTCCTCCAATGCTATTTAGTGCTTAATAATGGACAGTCAAATATGGCATTTTTTAGGAAATTGCCAACAATGGAAAAACCCAAATTCCGGGTAAATGCAAAATCCGATTTCGCAGACCTGATTTTAAAAAAATACTAATGGAAGCTTTCATGAACCCCGTACAAAAGTCCTTTTGTATTTCAATCGATTTCTTACGGATTTACCGGGCATTGTTTGATGCTGGTCGTGAAAATTAGGATATTAGCTGGTATACCAACGAGCAACATATAAACCACGATTTTGTGACGTAACCTTTGCCCCTACCAAAAACTATAGAAAACACCTTTTTTGTAGGGAATTGAATGGGGAATATTTTTGCCATTGAAACATTTTGTCTATCTCCAACCAATATGGAGATATTTGATAACCAACACTTTTTGGTCGCCATTTTCCAATATGGCGGCCGAAGCTCCAGTCCGATTGTAGGGGAGTTTTAGGATGTTCATTGGTATCATTTAAGGAAGGTCTCCGCAAAAATTCAGCGACATCGCAATTTTTTCCTCTAAACGTCAATATCAGATCTTATTTGACAGGATTATTATCCGATTGAAATGATTTTTTTACAGAACCTTAATTTTATGAATTGATACATTTGTGTGAAATTTGAGCGAAATCGCAATTTTACGATTGTTTTCGATTAAACTTCTTTGACTTATAGTCTTTATAACACCGACATGCTTTATCCGATTGCTATGTATTTTTCACAGATACTTAATTTTTTAATTAATATTATCGTGTGAAATTTGAACGTAATCGAAAATTTATTTCTTATGAAAATCGCAATTTTAACGCTTTTTTTTCGTTTTTTAAAATTTACGCTCATCCAACAACGCGCCTGAAAAAGCGTTTGCGAAGCTTCCTAGTAGTAAATGCAAATAAATATAGCAAGTTACAACTGACTCTCGTGGATTGTTCTTCGGGAACCGAATTATGTTATAACTTGTAGTGATGTGAATTAACTAGGCCGCTTCGCGAATACTTTTTATAGTCGCGTTGATGGATGAGCTTTTTTGTAAGTTTTAGTATGCGTGGGATCTCTTTTACTTTTCCAAGTCCCATTGCAAAATTATTTTTGTTAAATTAGGATATTTGTTATAAAGTAGTATTAATTGATATGGTAATAGAATGTTTAAATATCTGGAGGCCCGAAGATTTGCTTTTTGTCGTATTGTGGGTGATTTTTGTCAAGTTTCTATAGATACTTTTTAATTTTTAGTTTTTATATACCTAAAAAACCCCTAAAAAAAAACTTTATTTCTAGGGGATTCGGAAAATTTAAAAAACCTTTGTTTTTTAAAAGGCAATCATCACCATTTCCCTAATGTCCATGTGAAATATAAAAGTTGAGCCCACCCGTTGGGTCAAATCACCCAAAATATCACAAAAATATCGCTTAAAAACGGAAAAAATCGAAATACGATATTCGTGAAAATAATTTTTCGTTTATCCCCAAAACGTGGAAAGTCTAAGTTCAGAGATTTCAAAAAAGCCCCTCCAATTTTCACCAAATCGCATACATATGACTTTCCGGTAGAGCCAACAACGGAAAAAACAGTTTTTTTTTTTGGGGGGGGTCTTAAAAATTTTAAGTTTTCCCTTTCACTAATCAAATTTTAAAAAATTATTAATTGCTATAAGGAACCGCCAAAGTCGTTGATAGACGATGAGGGGGCCATGTTTTGATCCCCGGGAACCCCCCTCCCCCCCCTTACCAAAGGCTGGATCTAGCCCAAATGGGAATGATACCGGGTATTAAACAAGGGCTACTCACTCACTCGTCTATCAACGTTTTTGGCTTTTTCCTTCTAGATGACTAAGGCGCCCATTACCCGGAATGGGGGAGACCTGGGTTAAAACCCCCGGGGTTAAAAAAAGATTTTGTAGTTTAGGTTGTATTTAAAAAAATTTTAAACATGTTTTGAAATGCATATAACGCAGTTTAGTTACATAAAACCGGGGCAATACTATGGAAAATAAGCCAGTACAAATACAGTAAAGTTTTGCAAGGTTTACTCAATGTTCCAGCGGAATTTATGGGAACCTTGGTCACTGCTAGCATATTATCACACCCTCCAAAAATTTTTCGAAAAAAATGACATTTCAAGAACAAAAACATTTGGTTTTTTAAATTAAAAAGAAACCTACACATTTCAAACATATTTTTCAATTTATTTTTCTTTTAGTTTAAATCGCAACGGAAATTTTTTTCTTTTTTTAGCATTCTCATTATATTGCTCAGAACAAGTAAGCAGATGCGCGCCGTTTCGGCGGGCCAAAGAACGATCAATTTTAAAACGGGGACCGCTGTTGGCTGATCGGGCTGATGGCTGATCGGCCGTATTGGCCAGACAGACAGACAGACAGACATTGGACAGACACAGTCAAACGAAGACCGATCAAATGGCGTTATAATTTTTCATTCGCTTCGCCACTCGTCATTAATTTAATGGGTTTTAAAAAATCTAAAAATATTGCTTTTTGGTTAAAATAATCAAACATGTTTTGTAAAGCATAAAACGCCCTTCAAAATACCCATAAAATGAGACGTTAAACAATATCCAAACCCATCAAAAAAAATACCGGTCAAATCCCAAACATAGGAATTTTTTAAGAAAATTTTCTTCCCACGTGTCTCTCGGGAAAATAAAATTCTGAAATATGTCTTTAAGCACCTACTTTTGGTGCTGGTTTTCCCCTTTGAAAAAATTTTTTTTTAGTTGATCGCCTGTTCCACGGACTAAAGTTCAAATTGCTAAATGGGTGTTTTGATTGGAACATTATGATTTTTGGGTACACAGTCCGAATAAGAAAAAAGAATGAAGTCCGTTTTTACTTGAAAAAAAAACCCTTTCCCCCCAAAAAAAAAAAAAAAAAAATATACTGCTCCCCAATAATTTTTTTAAATTTTTTACTGTAAGGAATTTTTTCCTTTTTATTGTTTGTTTTTTTTCGAAACACGGTCATGTGTTTCGTGTGGTTAATTAGGGATTTCTCAATTATTTCAATGTTTTACAGTTTTTAAAGCATTAGCACACATTCATAGGTAAAATTAAAAAAAATATTAATTTTTCCAAAGAGTTCAAAAAATACAAACCAGTCCCGTCAAGAAGCCGGGGGGGGGGGCTAAATTTGGGGACTATAGCAATTATAGACGGAGACTGTACTAGAAGAGAGAGAGAGAGAGAGACATCGCACACGTGTCGACTGTCTAGTCGGCGGAAAATGACTCAAGTGCACCGTGAGAACGCTCATTGGAAAAGAAGCAACATGCTTCGACCTTGAGTCGAATTGTAATTGTAATGTACGTCAAACGGGATGGGGATAGTGGCTATATACTATATATTTCTCTACGCGGCGATGTCGTGGTCTCTCAAGGTCACTCACAAACCAGCAATGGTCATTATACTTTGCATTCCATAAATACATTTCATGTGTAATACAATAATGAATAATAATAATATGTAACTGACAGTAACACAATTTATGTATTATGTATGAAAATTTGAAAATGTTAAGCCAACACATTGCGTGGAAATAAGAAGATAATGAAATCATACAATGGTTTAGGTAGACACATGTCTTAATAGTGTTTTGAATAATATTTTAAAAAATACGGTATGGCTACACTTAATTTCTACGGCATTGATCCATCAACCATACTTGGATCCATTGTTTATATTTACTTATGGAGTTTGATTGCTTAATTTCTAACGAAAATGTTACAAAGTTGATATCCTTTGAATCCCAACATACACTGTAACATTTTTTTGTAAAATTACCCTTACCATGGGCCTGTAATTTAAAAAGTTGTGGATACTTAAGTATGAAATACCTATCTTGTATACTTTCTTTCGAATAAAGTATACGCTGGCACTTACAAAACCCCCAATGAACGGGTAATTTAAAGAAAGGGTAGCTACATTTACGCTTATGGTGCTGTTGAAAACATGGAACCATTGGAGAGTTGAAATTAAAAAGAGTTTTTCAATTAATAAAAGGTAGTGTATGTCTACATCTACGTTGCAGCTAAATACATATTATTATGCACACAGCAAAATGTTAAATAACAAAAACGGGATACACACACAAAAGAAGGAAGGAGATCAGAAGGTGGGTTTCAGGGATGTATTGTTGACAGTTGACACAACAATACTGTAATAAATAAGGGATATGGATGTAGGCCGATTTCCATCCGTACGGGCACAGGTACAGACATAATTTATACCAACACAATCAGCCTTTGGTATACGAAATAATAACATACTGTTACCTAATATTCCACGCAGCTAAATACATATTATTATGCACACAGCAAAATGTTAAATAACAAAAACGGGATACACACACAAAAGAAGGAAGGAGATCAGAAGGTGGGTTTCAGGGATGTATTGTTGACACAACAATACTGTAATAAATAAGGGATATGGATGTAGGCCGACTTCCATCCGTACGGGCACAGGTACGGACATAATTTATACCAACACAATCAGCCTTTGGTATACGAAATAATAACATACTGTTACCTAATATTCCACGCCATAATATTCCACAGCTTGCATGTTATTGCCATTATTTAGCTTGCCATGACCAATAATCGATAAAATTGGAAGACACGGCCAGTTTAGTCCATTTAGTTGAGATGGAGGCCCCACAACATAGTACATATTACAGTATACGGTACTGATATGTGTGTGAAAATCTTGTGCAAACATTAATTTGTAGTGCCCCAGCACCATTTTATCCATCGACGTCTTCATTTATGAAAGGTTTTATGAAGGGACAGGGCAGCCGAAGCTTTACAAACAAAAATTAGAAACTTGAATTGCGGTCTGGAAAACCATATGCTCAAAGTCCAGTAGTCGCGAATGTAGGCCTAGTAAATAACAAACATTATGTTTCACGGCCATATAATCCACAGGCTCGTAGAGATGTGTAATCGTAGGGTCTTTTAAAAGACACCCAAAAGTTTACATTACGTTGACAGCTAGTTTTCTCTGTACACCCCTAGAGCAAAGTCCAGTAGAGCAATTATCTCTATTCAAACTCGAGCACAGGACTAGAAATTAAGATTAGTGAATATGATAATGCACTGCTTATGTTCCGCTCCATTAGGCAGGTACTCGGTATGTAATGTGCTCTACATTTTATTGTGATCATTTTATTTTATATTAATTACTTTATTTGAAATTTAATCGTCTCTCTCATGCAGATTGTGTTTTTAATTGTGTTTCTACGAGAAAAATTGACCGTGGGTAAATTATGAAATACGATTATAGATGCGTATGGAGATACGGGTGTCTGATTTCGAGTCCCAGTTGAGGTAATTTTCAAATTGAAATAATTGCATATACTGTCGTAACAAGTAACATCTCCACACAAAACCAAATTAAAAATCATAGTTATATTTTTAGCATTTAACATTTACATTGGTTCGTGAATTTGTATTTCAATAAAATGTCGAATGGTTGTTTTTAGTTCCTCTGTGAAATTATCATGCATTGCGTATTGGTGATAGATAATGAAATGCATTAAACGTGGTGTAATTGAAGGAACTTTACAGTGATATCAAAAATACCACATGCCTACCTCGTTTCGACGATGTCAATACAGCCTGGGTTTTTACCTAATAGCTATTTTGTCTAAATATAATCCCACGGCGGACGTCACAATTACTAAATTACTGGATATACTCCAGGATGGGTACATTTATAACGCTTTTTTTTAAGTTTAGCTACCTCAACCTAGACTTTTTATTACTCGTAGATCTATCACCTTGCGTTTACCTTCATATTATAATAATTTACCAAAGTACGACTCACGTCGCGGTCGTCATTGTCTTTGTCTCGGTCGTGGTGTAATTGTCGTCATCGTCGTCGAGGGGTCGTCAAGGGAAGGGGGCAAGGTCCCCGACGACGATTGCCAGAGCTCGCCTCTAGATTCGGGGAGTAATATACTACCCTTCATACTAGCTGACGTTGGCGAGGTGGACTTTTTCTCTTGAATCGCCTTTTATGATTAGTAGAGCCATGCTCTGGGCCAAATTATACCCCGGGCCCAGACGGGGTTCTGATTTTAATTCTTTAAAAAAACCAATCCGTGATTGGACTGCAGTTGATGGTCATTAGCATCCCTCCCCCCCCCCCCTCTATTCGTTTATGAACTAGTTATTGTTATCAAGGTGTGCAGAAGAGCACCGGGCCAAGCCACGCGCGGCTCCGCTTCCACTAGCGCCTATTACCGCACGCCTACATTAGCACTTAACACGGTGTCGCCGACGCGAAACCATGTGAGATAAAAACCTGCAACTTGCTTCAATCGATGGGCTTTTACTATGAGATGACCGATTTCAAATTTCATCCCGATCTGATGATGCGTCTAGAAGTTATTGAGACGTCAAGATCGTTCGAAATAACTTTCTTCTTGAGCTGGCTGGCTGGCTAACGAATTATGTATCAATTTGTGGGCCCTCAATGGATAATGTTAGAGAAGCCAAAATTTGCACCGATGTCAGTCATCTCAGTGGCTATGTGCTTGACAAACGGTAATTGGATTAGATGACCGGAAGCTTAGATAATGCAAAAATAACAAATTATTTAATTCGTGATTTGCTAAGCAATGGATAATGTTAGAGAAGCCAAAATTTGCACCGATGTCAGTCATCTCAGTGGCCATGTGCTATACAAACGGTAATTGGATTAGATGACCGGAAGCTTACATAATGCTAAAAAACAAATTATTTTATTTATAACTGCAATGCTCAAACCTTTTAATTATCAATGAGTGAGATTTTATTTTGAATCATTGTAAATAAAGTAATTTTCTCTACTTGGATGCTAACATCCATACCGTGTACGTTCTAAAAAAATATATTGATATACCATACAAAAATGCAAAAACTTGCAAAAAAGGAGCCAAGCCGAAAACGAGGAAGATACAAGTGGCTCAACTGCATAAAGTGGTGAGATCTAGAAGTGTGGCCAAGCCCATTATTTTATTTAAAATAATAAATATATTTATTAATTATATAATAATTAATAATATATCAATATCCATATTATTATGTAACTATAATTATGAAATAAATATATTAACAAAAATAACATAAACGTTAAATAAATTTATTGAAACATTTACATGTGGAAATATCAAAATTAACAGACGCCATTCAAAATTAAAAGCTTGGTCAATGGATTTGGATTAGTTAAGTTTTGGTTAGTCAGTAACGACAACTAAGTAAAAAATTCATCGACCAAGCTTTTAATTTTGAATTGGTCTGTTAATTTTGATATTTCCACATGTAAATGTTTCAAAAAAATTTATTTAATGTTTATGTTATTTTTGTAAATATATTTTTTCATAATTATAGTTACATAATAATATGGATATTGATATATTATTAATTTATTATTAATTAATAAATATATTTAATATTTATTATTTTAAACAAAATAATGGGCTTGGCCACACTTCTAGATCTCACCACTTTATGCAGTTGAGCCACTTGTATCTTCCTCGTTTTCGGCTTGGCCCCTTTTTTGCAAGTTTTTGCATTTTTGTATGGTATTATGGTTACATAAACGTTATTTACTCTCATGTTTGTTGCACTTGTAATTTTAATATATTTGTTTATTGTTCATGATTATTTGTTAGTTAATGGGTATAAAAATATAATTTTTAATTTTTACTTTATTTATATATATTATATTATATTATATTATATTGTCTATGTAATATGGTACTTGTGCTGTACTATAGACTCATATAAAGAAAGAACGAAAGAGAGAAAGAAAGAAAGAAAGAAAGAAAGAAAGAAAGAAAGAAAGAAAGAAAGAAAGAAAGAAAACAAACAAACAAACAAACAAACAAACAAACAAACAAACAAACAAACAAACAAACATTACATGTAAATGCTTATACTTTGATCATATTACCAAAGATATTACATTGTTGATTACGTGCTTACAGTTTTCGTCGTAGAGAAAAAAATAAAAATACGTTTTTTTTATCAAAATCTGAACTCTTACTACTTTTAGCAAAATTTTATGTTAATTTACTACTTTTACGTAACTTTTTATAAATGTACTCGTCAAAAAGACGGTAATTAAATGCAAGTATAGGCCTCCGAAGTAGCCGCGCGCCGCGCCACCGTCGATCCCTAGCGGCACCCGAGAGGAGTTTAGAAGGTGACACGATTTGAAAATGGCTGGTGTAAACCATAGGATCGTGCTACATTGATGCACATAAATGTTACTTTGCGCACTTTATTAGTGGTTTGTTGGAAAAGGGGAGCTGCTATACGAACATTAACACTTAAATAAAGGAAAATAATGTAGATTTGTACGAAAATAATAGTAGCTTTATTATTTGTTAACTTGTTGTACTTTCCCGCCAAGGTTGCTAGAATGCGGCAAGTGCACGGTACGCTCTTTAACCCAGGACCAAATCAATATAATATTATTAAAATTATTGAATAAATAATGCATAGATCTTTATCAATAATACACATACAGAATTACACGATTCTAAATATAAAGGAACAAATAAGACGAGATACTGTGAAAAAAAACTTTTCGAGCAGGCCTCAATTAGATGCATGAAAAATATTTGCAGAGGGTATTCTGTTTTTTTTGAAGGAGATTTGGTTCTTACATAAAAAGTACGGATGCAGGTCATAAAACACCGAGATTTTCATACGGAAATTTGTCGGAACAAAAACCGCCCCACAACCCTGAAAAAAAGTTTTTGTTTTGTCAATTGAAAAATGCTAGGTAATGATTATTTAAAATTTTTGGCTCTATCTTTGGACATTCCTTTTCAAGGATGCTTTAAAATTGGGGAGGACAAGTTGCCGCCCCCCCCTCCCCCTCCCGAATTTGAAAAATAATGTACAAAAAATACTTTGCTTGAAACATTGTGCAATTTTTGTGCAAAAAAGATTTAAACTTTTTAAAAAGATATACTAAAATTAATTCGGGGGGGGGGGGGGGGTGCTATCTTGAAGGAGTTCAACCCCTATAGAAAATTTGATACCTTTTAAATGGGGACTTTAAAGCTCGTTTTTTTGTAAACACAAACATTCATTAATGAAACTTTTTTCAAAGATGCACTAAATTTCTTGACAAAACCCTTCAAAAATCGGTTGTAATACATTTAAATTTGAACATTTTTAGTGCATTGTGTGTGTTTTGCTATAGGTAATAGTATCTACTATCTTTATAAGCACTAATTTTGTGATTTACTAATCAATTAAAGGGGTTTGAACATTAGTGCATAATTAAACCTAAGTTAGGCCTAATGGAATGCGAAAAATGTTTTGTGCACATTTCTAAACATAAATACTGAGCACGGCTAGTTTTGAGCACCAAAAAGGCAATTTTTTTAAACCCCAAAAAAAAGTAAGTTTAATTTTTAAAATATGCTAGTAGAAAAAGGGGGGGGGAAAGAGTCGCCCCACCCTGTGTGGGTTTATGTGTATTTTTGTAGGCCTATCGGGCATTTGGGCCCACTGCCCCCCAGTCTAAATTATGTAATGTCAAAAAGGGTTTTGCATGTCAATCTCTAAAAAATTTGCGTGAACGTTTTAATGTATTTCATAAATCAACTTGCGATTTTAGACCTACATTCGTAGGCCTAGCTAAAATCCTGGGTTTCACAAATAATGTAGCCTAATATAGTATGATTAATACTCAGGACATGTCTGTACTTGAATAAAACCCCTGTAGAAAGTTTCCCTTAGTATTAATATAGTGGGCCCTTTTTATAAAAATTTAATTTTACTCCTCCAGTTTTTAAAACCCCTTTTCTATTTCATCTGTTTTTCGAAACCTTAAAAAATGCTAGGGGTTTGTTGCCCCTCTTTCAGTCACCAATCTAACAACACAAAAATACATCTACTTGCTAGTTGACCCCCGTACAAAGTACTTTAATTTGTTGCCTCCGCTTTTAAATCCGCATCTTTACCACCCATTTCCCGTAGCTCGAGTCCCTTCCCAGTTGACACACTTCTGCCGCTAGGGCTGCCCCCAAGTCTACTTCGGGGGCCCTATAGCTTTTGTGATTTTGTCTTCATTGTGCTTGCAATTTTGAATTTTTTTTCGTTAAAAATTGACCGATCGTTTGGGAAAACGGCCCAAAATAAGCGGCCCTTTCTATCTACATCTATGGGTGCCCAAAAGCGGGGGGGAAAGGGTCTGGCGTCGATGAAAAACTCTGGCGGGGAACGAAACAATTTGACGGCGACGCAAAAACGGCAAAACAGAACCATCACTTGATCTGCTAGCGTTTCAGATTGTTCGTTAACCTTTTTTCCGGGCTGTGTCAATAGTTCAAATTTGAAGATGGGAAAAAACAATAAGCGATAGTCTTTGCCTGTAGAATTTTTTGTTCATTACAAAATTTTCACATTTATTTTGACTCAAATTTAAAACAAACTTTGGAAAAGCAGTGGCTACCCGGGAAACGACAATGAGTTGTAGGGGGGAAAGGGGGGGGGAGACCTTGACGTAGTACGGGGTCTGTAGAAAGTCCCCTTTTTTTCCCAAAAAGATTTTATACCGAGGCAAAAATTTTTAAAAAAATTTACGATTTTTAAAGTTTTAAAAAAGTTTAAAATGTATTATAATATAGTCAAGTGAAAAAGAAAAAGACCATGGAAAGGGGTTGGGGGCGAAGCCCCCGTACCCGCCCCTATGTGTGGTGTAGTTGTTTAAGGGGGAACCAGGTTCGTCCTAAGTTGATTCTGATTTTTTTAAATAATTCTACGGGGGAGTGTTTTCCGCAGTAAAATCAAAAAATGTTTTTTAATATAATTAGATGCTGAGGCAGCGTTGTCCCCCCCCCCCCCCCCCAAAAAATGTTCGCCCAAAGCGGCTATTACGTTGGTTTACGCTTAAAACTGGTCTTATTTGTGTGGTGACTGGTTAGTGGATTATTTGAGTTGGTGGGGTTTTATGTAACGCAGACGAACAACATTCCAGATAGTTGTCACCGTTTTAGACAAGACTTTTTTCTACGCTTTCCGGGGTTTTTGATTGGGGCCGGTTTTTTTTATATTTGGCCTCATTTATAATTTTTTACGAATCCACTTCTGGTGAATTAATACTTTGCATGTTGGATATATATGTTATTTATTTTAGACAAAAATTAAAAGTCGTGGGCGCGCCTCTAAAAAGCAATTTTTAATATATATATATCCGTTATTTTATTATTAACGGCCGTTGTTAGGTTTGTTTTATTGTATATATTTTTATTTTATTTATTTTATTGTAGCTGTTTTGCAATTTGTCAATTTTACCATCATTTGCTCACCCTTTACTATCTCCTTTTACAATTTGTTACATTATGTATTGTATTTTTAATGTGGATTTAAGAATTATAACTAGACATAGAAAGTTAGACACTTTGTGACGGGGGCCCCTCATGGCCCTTTTCAGCTTTCTAGGGGTTGTAGATTTTTCTGTTATGTAAGTGGCCTACAACTTCAGAAATAATTAATAACAATATACATTAGAAAGTACAAAAACTTCCTGCTTAACATACCTTTTGTAAATGGGGGCGTAAACACAATCCAGCCCACCACCCAACCCAAAACATTTTGTTTTTTTGCTTGCTTTAATTTTGCGTACTGGAAGGAGCAAAAATTTTTGAATACAAATTTAAATCTCAATAATTTTGTATTATATGCAAGCCGCGGGAAGCCCCATAGGACTATATTTTTATGATCCCTTACAATACTAGAAAGCATAGAAAAAAAATAAAATAAAAACAATTTTTCGTGGGAAACCTCCCCCTGGTGCATGCTTTTTGGGCATGTTGGTTTTGATATTCATGTGTCAAAACTAAGTATAATAAATATTATTTTGGGGAATTAGAGCATTTGTAAAGGGAGGACTCAACCCTTGCATGGGAAACCTCCAAAAAAACTTAGTCGGTTTCCCGGTCTCGACGGGATTTAATCCGGGCCCTCCCGAATCAGAGTAGCGAGCCAACACGACGGTAAAAATAGAATTATATAGGAAAACGTTTTTAGTCCCGCCCGTTGATGGATGGCTATTTTTTCGTTTTTATTTTTTGTGGGCCCTTTTCCCTTTTGCAATGCTTTTTGAATGCTTGTAGGTATTGTTGTCAATTTTCTATGTTACTTTTTAAATTTTTATTATTATAAACCTTTAAAAAAAAAACTCATATTAACCTTTATTTAATGGATTCTGGCTAACTTTTTCAACTCTTTCTTTCAAAAAACAATACAGGTTTAAAAGGACTTAATTCTAGTGAAATATAAACTTTTGTAGCCCCACCCTTTTTGGTCAAAATCCCCCAAAAATGTCACAAAATTACGCACTAAAAATCGAAAAACGTAGAAAAAGTACGATATTTATGTCAAATATTTCATCTTTTCCCCCAAAAAACGTGGCGGGTCAAATTTTTTCAAAGTTTCAAAGGGTTTTCCAGAAAATTTCTCGAAATTGGGAGTATTTTTTTTAGTCGGAATCGTTTTAAACAAACACAAAAAAAATACAAACAAAAAAAAACAAGAAAACAAAAAAAAATCGAAAAATTGCGTTTTTCATGAGAAATAATTTTTCGATTGCGCTCAAAAAGGTGGCAGTTCTACGTTAAAGATTTAAAAAGGCTCCAGAAAATTTTCATCGAAATTTGATATTGGTTTAGCGGGAACGTTTAAAAAAACCCACAAAATAAAAACAGAAAAAACAAGAAAAACGAAAAAAATCGTAAAATTGCGATTTTCAGAGAAATAATTTTTTCGGTCGATTTTTTGTAGGTTTCAGTTTTAGTTCAAAGTTTCGGTTCCCCATAAAAAAAAATTTATCGAAATCGGATACGGTTTACCCGGAAATCGTGTTAACAAACACCAAAAATACAACAAAAAAAAACAAGAAAATCGAAAAAATCTAAATTGCTTTTTTTCATGAGAAAAAATTTTTTATCGATTTTTGTACGGGAGTTAAAAATTTCAAGGTCCCCGTAAAATTTCATCGCAATCGGGTATGGGTTTAGCCGGAATCGGTTCACAACACACAAAAATACAAAAAAAAAAGAAAGAAAAAAAAAAAACTTTCCGGTTTTTTTCTCCGTGTAGAGAAGGAAATCTTCGCTTCCCCCCCAATAATCAGGGAAAAACAGTCTAAATAAAATTTTACAGCTTTTCATATTTTACGCGAATCAGTGGTAAAATCAGGGGCGTCGTATCATGCAGTCTTGGGGTCGCTACTACGTAACGCTTCGCTAATGCCCCGAAAAAGTAGCGAAGTAGCACAAAGATATTTTTTGATATTTTTTTTTTCAGATGTAGCGGCGCTACTTCCGTATGGGTTGTGGAGTTCTAAAACCCATTTTTTATTACCTTTTTGACTTTATTGAGAAGATTTTTGGCTCATTTTGTCGTTTCGATCGTTACCTTTCATCAAAAAAAACATTTTTTCTTTTCACCCGTTCTTTCAACGTCAGGCTAGAATTCAAAGCCGAACAAAAATTCAAAATTGAATTTTTGTCAATTATTTTGTCGGGGAATCACGGCGAAACAATTTTTAAAAACAGCCCGGGCGAGGTCAACTAGGCCTACTGGACAAAGGAAAAGGGAATTTTAAATGCCCAAAAGGGAGGGAGGGGATTAAGCGCAAACTCATTTCAATGGCAATACGACGATTCGCTTTATTACAGTTTACACTAAAATCAAAAATTATCGTTATTATACATCTTTGCCTACTTTTGTGAAGAGTTTACAAAACCCTGAAATAGCTAAAGATGCCCAAAAATTTCTATTACTAAAATTTTTTGGTATACTCGACTTTCATACTCACGTCGTTCCCGATGTGAAGTTAGCTTTTTTTTTTGTCCTGTACCAGGTTTTCAAAATTTACTCCTGGAAACCCGGGGATGTAGTCAAAAAAACCGAAATAGGAGTTATAATACACGTTACGCCCATTTGGGCAAAAAAAAAAATTTGCACCCCGTTTTTGACATATGACGGCTAGGGAAAGGCCTAGAGCCTACATACCACACGATGATAGGCTAATAGGCTTCGGGCCTAACTATAATTTTCAATATTTTGGGCCCAGATAATAGTTTTTTAGTACATTGTTGTGCATAACATTGCTATACGTCTTTCAAACAGACCCATCCCATTTTAGGTTATGTCGGGCCCCGGCTTAGGTTTTTGCTTAACGGTTTTTTAATTTGGGATTTTCCCTTTTTAAAAAAGGCCGTGAAATTTATATAATATTGGGAAAGATATTCTCGGGCCCGGGGCAAAAATTTTTTTGTTTTACACCCACTCCGCTAAAAAAAGCGGTGAAAATTCTTACTCCCCTCGGTTGTGGTAACTTCAAGGGCAAAAAAACGTTTTTGGGTTTTTTGACGGTACATTTACACCAGGACAGAAAAACGTACGCCCGGTGGGAATTGAAAAAGGACACAAAACAAAGCTATTGCTACCTGGCACTACACATTTAAATCGGGGACGGAGACTCGGAACATTCGCAGCGTCGCGGCGGGGGTTTCAAGCTAATTTTTAGTGTCAAATTTTAACTTAGAACTTAAAAAATATCAAGCAACAAAACAAAAATTTTGGGGTATCCCCACAATATGCTCCCCTGAAAAAAGTAGGCATACCGGTCCGCATAACGGAACAAGTAGCATGCTCTCGCTACTTTGCTCGCTTCTAGTTCCCCCTCCCATTCCCGACGATGTCTGACAAAAAGATAACTAAATAGGGCCTCCGAAAAATATTTCAATCTGTTTTTTTGTGGGGGACAGGTTCTTACTCAATGATATACCATTTTAGATTTCTATAACAATGGTATACATAACGTTGCCCCCACCCCGGCGATTACCCGGTCAACACGTTACTTTGGGGACAAGGGGGCAGCATATTTTTTGGGGGCAATCAAATTTTAAAACTTGCTGGGGCTAAACCCTTGAATAAAATTGAAAAAAAATTGGGTTATTTAAAACTTAAAGAAAATTTGAAAAAATTTTAGGTGTTTATTGTGTTGGAAAAATAAATAAAGTTGCTCAAAATTTTTAATTTTTTCATTCGGGGGGTGGCTACTCCAAAAATTACCTCCATCCCTCTGTAGTCTTAGGCTACCTTATTTAAAAATTTCATATAATGCCTTATGGAGGTGATTTCCCCAATGTTTTTCCCTTTAAAAATAAAAAAAGCATTTTTTTTATTCAGACAACTTTTGAAAATTTTTTAGTTTTTGACCGTGGGTTATATTATGAAGGGTATCGGCGATTGAATTTTTTAAAGTGATTTATAATAGGGGACCAAACGCTAGGTTTTCCCATGACATACCTTATTTCGGACCTGTCCCCCGCCGAAAGACCCCCCGAAAAGTCAAAGGTCCCCGTTTTCCATTCTAAATTTTTTTTTTAAATAAAAAAAATAATAAATAAATTGTATTTGAGTCTACCCACTCGTTATATAACTGATTTTTTAGTGGGGGACTTTAAATCAAGCGACCCAACCCTTATAATTTAACCGTCATTTTTCTTCGGGGGATTGCTGCGCGGGACACCTTGCAGCGATGTTTTTTTTAAAAAAAAAAAGCAAAAAACACAAAATGGACCTTCAATCAACTCAATTTTTAACGTGGGGATTCGCAATATTTTTCCTGAAAAAAAAATCCCGACGAGGGGCCCAAATTTTCGATTTCTGAAGGGACGTTTGCGTAACACTTTTCCCCCAAAAATTTCCCCCCAAGGAATGAGAATACAATAATTACACTCAGGAATCTAAGCCCTCGCAAAAAAGTCATCTTTGGCGGTCGGGGGAACAAACAGTGGTGCCGGAGTACATTTTTTTGGGAGGGAGGGGCATTAAAAAATGTCTTTGATTTCCCAATGCCCATGAAAAAATTATTGTTTGGGGAAAACTGAAGCCTTTCCCGGCACTATGGGGGGTCCAGTTAGTGCAAATCAGGGACCATCATTTTATTTAATTTCGAACATGCAAATGGGGGCATACTACTAAGATCTTTGCGTTTACTTCGAAGTCTATCATTTTTTAAAATTCTCATAATGCCGTTTAAAAAAAACTTGCCACTTAAAAATTCAACTGCTCTTGTTTATATTGAGGGGGGCGGGGCATAAGTTAAATCTAAGTCTAACTCACTTAAATTTTTCAGGGAGCGGAGGGGGGGGGGGGGGGAGTGCCACTGATGGCTCGGAACCCCTCGCCTTTGAAAATGGATCCACTGGCCTGAAAAATTTTGGGCGCGTTTCCCGCCTTACAAGCTAAGCAAAAGGCAACATTCCTAACCTGAGTCTCATCGCCGACCGTCCGCGGAGAGAACACATGTTTTATAGGGGCGTGAGCGCTAGGGGGACGAAAGGCAAAGAGACATATAAAAATATTCATTTTGTTACGATAGACCAAAGTATGTCTCAGCGTTTTACACATACACGTTCCGAGTAACGTTTAATTCATAATTTTTTTTTCATGTAATAGCAGGGCCCAGGTGACGCGAAAAAGTTAATTACCCGTGGGCCAAGCATATTCTTTTATTTTTTGCTTTGCCAGGGTTTTTACTGACTGTACTATGAGCACATAAATTTCCGCACTTTAACCATAATAATATTGTATGTTTTTGCTTTTCCCGGGTTCATACCGGAAAGTCGAGAACCATAATTCCCCGAGCATCAACCCTAATAATCTTGTATTTTTAGCTTTTTCCCGGGTTTATACCGGGACTGTCTATAGCACATAATTCCAGCACTTTTTCCCCAAATAATATTGTATGTTTTTGCTTTGCCCGGGTTCTTAGAATGTACGATGAACACTAATTACCAAGCTTCAACCATAATAATTTGTTCGGTTTTAGCTTTTCCAGGGTTCATACCGAGATGTACGATGAACACATAAATTTCCAGACTTCAAAACCCTAAAAATTTTTTATGTTTTTAGCTTTGGGCCCGGGTTTATACGACTGTACTATGAGCACATAATTACCAGCACTTTAAACCCAAAAAATTTTATGTTTTGCTTTTTCCCGGGTTCATACCGAGATGTACGATGAACACATAGTTACCCAAACTTCAAACCATAATAATTTTTTATGTTTTTGCTTTTCCAGGGGTTTTACCGACTTATAAGCACAAAATTTCCAGCACTTTAACCATAATAATATTGTATGTTTTGCTTTTCCGGGGGCATACCGAGGGTGTAGAGAAAAACATAATTACCAGAGCTTCAACCATAATAATCTTGTATGTTTAAGCTTTGCCAGGGGTTTATTTCCGAGATGTACGATGAACACATAAATTCCCAAACTTCAAACCCTAATAAAACTTTTTGTTTTAGCTTTGCCCCGGGTTTTATACGGATGTACGTGAACACAATTCTAGCGCTTCAAACCAAAATAATCTTGTATGTTTTTTGCTTTGCAGGGGCTCCGAGATTACGATGAAAACCCTAATTACCACGCTTCAAATTTGACATTCTTGTTGTTTAGCTTTCCAGGGGTTTTAAAACCCCAGAGTACGATGAACCAATTACCAGCTCTTTAACCAACATATTTACGTAAAAATACTACAACTCGTTTTGCTACATGCCCTGCTACCCCTAAAATACCCTTATGGGCATGGTTTTTCAAGTACATGGCCCCTTTTTTTTAAAAGTCCAATGGATGGGGGATATTTAGATAATCCCTTGAAATAATGGTTACTCCGTTTTATTACAAGCCCCGGTACCCCTAAAATAAATTAAGACAGGTTTCTCAATGTACATGGCCTTTTTAAATTTTTAAAAGTCCAAGGTGGGGATATTTTTCGATTTAACCAGTTTAAAAAATGGATACTACTCGTTTTTTTTAATGCCTTTTACCCCTAAAATAAACCTAATGGACATGGTTTTTTTAATGTACAAAGGGTTTTATTTTTTAAAAGTCCCCTGGGTGGGTATATTTACGGGACCACTTGAAAAAATGGTAACCCACTCGTTTTTTACATGCCCTGTTTACCCTAAATAAATAAGGCATGGTTTTCTCAATGTACAGGCTTATTTTTAAGAGTCCAATGGATGGGTATAACGAGGACCTACTTGAAAAAATGGTAAGTACTCGTTTTATTTAAAATTTTTGGGACCCATAAAATAAACCTAATGGGCTGGTTTCTCAAAGTACGGGCCTTATTATTTTAAGAGTTCATGGATGGTTTTATTTACGAGGACCCAATTAAAAAGGTATAGAACTCGTTTTTTTTACATGCCCTCTGTACCCCTAAAATAAACATAAGGCATGGTTTTTCAATGCACATGGTTTTTATTTTTTAAAAGTCCCCAAAGGTGGGTAATTTATGAAACCCAGTTTAAAAAAAGGGATTTTCCCGTTTTATTTCATGCCCCGCGTACCCTAAAAATTTAACCAATGGAATGGTTTTTTAATGTACCCTTTTTATTTTAAAAGTCCAATGGTGGGTAATTTTTTTTTGCACGTATATGAAGTGTTACTTTCCATATACTGTTATACTTAATTTCAAGGAAAATTTTTACATGTTTTTCTAAATTAAAAAAAATGTGGGAGTGGTAGGGCTTGGTTGCCACCTAAGTACCCCCCTAGGCTACATGCATGGTCGTAAATTATATTCAGTTTTTTAAATATTATCATGGGTCACAATGGCGATATTTTAGAAAGGTCACCCAAAAAAGGCTTGAAATTTTTCATGGATCCCGGGGGTTTTATTGTTTACTTTTTATACCAAAACTGTAAAAGAAAGGTAGAACTATACATACTATTTAAAGATCATCTGCATAAAGAAAAACTTTGCATATTTTTTAAAACTTCCTATATCGTTTTTGTACCAATAAAAAAAAAGGGGGGTAACCTGTCCCTTTAGGGACCCAAAAATTTTTCTCTATACGTTTTGGGAAAAATTTCCAAATTTTAAATTTTGAACTCTAGTCTCCAATAAGAGACAAACCATTTCAAAGCTTTTCCTTGAGCCATAAAAATTCAGTTTTTTAATTTGAATTTTTCTATCGATTGTTTCAAAAGCCCTCTTTAAATCAAAGGACACTACAATATAATATTTTCCTCTTGCATATTTTTTTTCAAATTCCCCAAAACTCTGAATCGCAGTTTTACAATTGTGTTGGTTTCTAAACCCGATTGATTTTTAGTTTAAATTTTTTTTTCTTCAAAGAAATCGATCAACTGATCTTAAATATATATTCAAACACTTTCTCAACCCTTTGTGAAAAATTTTTTCGCCTGAATTTTTACCATCTATTTCTCGAGGGAAATTTTGGGAATCGGAAATATCACCGTTTTCTTTAAAAATTCCGGCACTTCGCCTTTCTTAGTGATGTATTTAAATTTTTTTGTTTGATATAATTTAACGCTTTTCCCCACTGTCTATTGGTGGGGTGGGTGCCCAGTTTCGTAAAAAATTCAAAAATTTGATGGGGTTTTCCCCGCCCACCTGACCCAAAGGGGGCCCGGAAAAAAAACATGACGTATGACCCTTTGCCACCTTGCCCCATGTTATTAGGTGGAGGGAGGTGCCGAGAACGTAAAAAATTCAAAACATTCCCTGATGGGTTTTTCCCCCCCCCG